>JAKTWI010000331.1:0-24791 GCA_030561065.1 Sporopachydermia cereana | reverse complement strand
CGCCGGCTCAGCTGCCGCTGCCGCCTGCCCCGCCGCCGCTCCGCTCGCCGCCGTACCCGCTGCCGAGGTCGGCGCCACAATTTGCGCCACCGGCTGCGCCACATGCGCCACATGCGCCACAGTACCTGCCGCCTGCGCCACATGCGCCACCGGCGCCACAGTACCTGCCGCCGTCGGCCGCGCCCATCACAACGCTCAAAAACCTCGGCAACACGTGCTTTGTCAACGCCACAATCCAGGCGCTGTTCTCTTTGCACACGTTTGCCGCCACATTTCAGACCGACGCGTACAAAAAGTACTTTGCTGCGCCATCGACGCCGGTGGCGTTGGCACCCGAAATGGCAGCTTTGGCGCAGGCGATGCTGCGGTTCCGCGGCGCCGCGCTGGTGCCGACGCCGTTTCTGGCCCGCTGCGCCTCGCTGCGGCCCGATTTGGTAATCGGCGTGGCGCAGCAGGACGCGCTGGAGTTTCTCAGTTTTGTGCTGGAGCAGCTGCATGCCGAGCTGGCCAACCACAAACAGGTTTCCGAGGACTGGCACAAAGCCATGCGCGGAACCTCGGCCGGCTCCGAAGCGGGCCGCAGCCAGTGGCACAAATACCTCCTATCTTCGGGCTCCTTAGTGTCGGAATTGTTCCAAGGGCAGTTACAATCGCGGCTGCAATGCCTCCGATGCGGCAACACTTCCGACACCTTTTCCGTATTTTCCTATCTCAGTTTGCCGATCGCCGACGAGCGGAAACGGCCGGTGGCGCTGGAAAGCTGTGTGGCGCAGTTCATCCGTCCGGAGCGGCTGTACGGAGAAAACGCCTGGGACTGTCCGAAATGCCGAGCGCGGGCGCTGGAGGCCGGCAAAGAGCGGGCGGGAGGAGACGGCATGTACGGGAAAAGAAGCGGCGGAAAGGGTTTGTTTTCGGGTCGGAAGGCGAAGGCGGGGCGGCCGGCGGCGGCGGAGGAGGCGGCTTTGCGGCAGTACAAGCAGCAGCGGGAGTGTGTGAAGACGCTGTCGGTGGCGCAGTTCCCGAAGGTGCTTGTGCTGCATATGGCGCGGTTCAAAAGCGACGGCAGCGGCACCACAAAGATCGACTCCGTTTTGAGCTACCCGCTGTCGCTGTCTATGGCGGCTGCCGCGTCTGTGGCGCAGGATGGCGGGGCAGGCGGGGTAAGCGGGGTAGGCGGGGCGGGGCCTTTGTACACGCTGTGTGCCGTAGTGAACCACGCCGGCAGTCTCAGGTCGGGCCACTACACGACGATAGCCAGCCGGTATATGCCGAGTCTGGGCCGGAAGGCGTGGTGTTATTTTGACGACGAGACGGTCCAGACGTCCATTCGCCACGGAGACAAGTCGAATCACGTGGCTCAGCGGAACGCGTATATTCTGTTCTATGAGCGGGCCGATTAGGAGGCTGATTGGGAAGCTGATTAGCCAAAGCGGGCGGGAGCGGAAGCGGAAGCAGAAGCGGGAGAGCCGAGTGAGGGCTGACGGAGCGGAGACGGAAGAGCCGAGAGGGTTAGGGAGGGAAGGAATACCGAATTCAGCCAATTAGGGAGTGTGAGGTTGGACTTCGCTGAACGGCCTTACAGTATGCTGGCTTACGGAAGTGAAGGGCTATGAGGACATGCAAATCCGAATATTTGCCGGCATTCGGCCCGCCTGGCGGCACATCCGCGCCGGAGACCGAACTACGCGCCAGTTTCCGATGACGTGATATATAAATACAGCTCTAGAGAATTAATGATTATGTAATTAGATATGCTATCATCACGTGATATTGTAGGCCTTAAGAGAGGGGGGCCTCCGCGAGACGTTTTGATAAACGGCTGGGGCGGAGCGGCAGGCGGCGCATCTCTCGGAGTTGTTCTTGTCTTTGTGGTGCCGATCCGCCATCCATCGGAACGGCTACTGCTATCACAAAATACCCGTTTGATTTGTACCAGGTAGCTCACACGTGTACTAAGTTACATACCAACGCTCTATACAATCAAAAGGCGAACCAATAGCCGCAACACTAAAAGGCCAAAGAAGAAGATTAAGCGGCAAAGAGAGATAAGCGGAAGCCGAATCTGCAGCGATAAGCCTTTTCGGCACAACTGAAACAAAAGCAACCCACTTATCCGCCAGATTTAGGGAAAATAAACAAACTCGGCTGTTTGTGTCTTCCGTCGTGTCACCGACTTCCATCAGTTCAGTACCTCAAGTCGGTTCCGTCAACAACTCCGGAGTGCTGCATCAGCTCCATCCGCTTCCGTTGGAGTCCCGTTGCTCCCCGCTGTTGACTATCTCATCCCTTGAAGCGGCCGTTTGCCTTAGGCCTGTCTGAACCTTACCCCGCCTACCCCGCCCTCTACCCCGCCAACTCACCCCTCCTACCCCGCTACCCCGCTACCCCTCACTCTACCCCGCCTCTCCCATGGGTGCCGCATTGTCACTCCCGTGCCTGGCGCTGCCGTCGCTCGGCGTGCTCGGCTCGTGGCTCGCCTCCTGCTTTGGCGGCGCCGTCTGCTCCGTCCTGTGCTCCGCGTGCGGCAAATGCGCCTCCTCCATTGCCACCCGCATCGGCTATGCGCTGCTTTTTGCCGCAAACTCCATCCTCTCCTGGGTGATGCTGTCGGACTGGGCCATCAAACAGCTGGAGAAGCTGACGTTTAATTTTGCCCACATTCGGTGCCACGGCGGCGACTGCTACGGCTTTGTGGCCGTGCACCGCATCAACCTGGCGCTCGGCACGTTCCATTTGCTGCTTGCGGCTTTGTTGGTGGGCGTGCGGTCCACAAAGAACCCGCGGGCCCAGTTACAAAACGGCTGGTGGGGCGGTAAACTGTTTTTGTGGCTGGCGCTTATTTTTGTGGCATTTCTTGTTCCCGACTCATTTTTTGTGTTTTGGGGCAATTACGTTGCCATGGTGTTTTCGTCAGTGTTCATCCTTATTGGGCTTGTGCTGCTGGTCGATTTTGCGCACTCGTGGGCCGAACTGTGTTTGGACCGCATTGAGGACACAGACTCGAATCTGTGGCGCACCGTGCTGGTCGGCTCCACCCTGGCCATGTACGTCGCGTCTGTGGTGCTGACGGTGCTTATGTATGTGTTTTTCGCCGGCCGCGGCTGTGCCATGAACCAGGCCGCAATCACAATCAACCTTGTGTTTCTGGTTATCGCGTCTGTGGTTTCCGTACACCCGGCAGTACAGGACGCAAACCCGCGGGCGGGGCTGGCCCAGGCGGCAATGGTGGCGATATACTGTACGTATCTGACGGTGGCGGCGGTGGCGTCGGAGCCGGACGACCGCCTTTGTAACCCGCTCGTCCGCTCGCGCGGCACGCGGACCGCCAGCGTCGTGCTCGGCGCGCTGTTTACACTGGCGGCGATTGCGTACACAACTACCACGGCAGCCACAAAGACATCCGCATTCGGCCCGCCCGCGGAGGGGTATGTGGCGCTGGCGGGGCCTGACGCGGGGCCCACTGCGGGGTCGGCGGGGTCGGCGGGGTCGGAGCGGCAGCTGCTGCGCCTCCACGCGGTGCGGCAGGCCGTCGAGTCCGGCTCGCTGCCGGCGTCGGCTCTGCAGGACCCGGCATTGCTTGCCGACGAGGAGACGGGAGCGGACGACGAAACGACTGCCGTTAAGTACAACTATACGCTGTTCCACATTGTGTTTTTCCTGGCTACGCAGTGGGTGGCGACGCTGCTGACGATGAATATACAGAAGGACGACGCATCGGACTTTGTGCCCGTCGGGCGGACGTATTTCTCGGCATGGGTGAAGATTGTGAGTGCGTGGCTGTGTTATTTGCTGTATGTGTGGACGCTGGTGGCGCCGGTGGTGCTGCCGGATCGGTTTGCCGCGTATTAGAGGGATGCGGGGTAGGGGTGCGGGGTAGGGTGCGGGGTAGTGGGGTAGTGGGTGGTGGGTTGCGAGGTTAAGAAGCGGGGTAGCCGGACTACTGCGCCACAAGTGCGGAATCGGCATGGTAGCTGAGCATATGGGTCGAGAATGTACCTGCAGGCAGATGCAGGCATATGCAGGTGGCACTTCGGACGCAGTCGAAATTCGGAACATTTGACGGCATTGCCGAGCCTGTCCCATCAAAATCCTGCTGCCCCGCCCACCCGCCTACCCCGCATTGCCCGCGGGCTCTTTTTACCCCGCACATCTCCACTCTGTGACCCCGCGACCCCGCGACCCCGCGCGGCGGCGCTGCTTACGCTGGACGGATGAGGTAGAGCGGCTGGAACAGCTGAGTATTGTGGAGCCGCACAAGTCGCTTGTTTAGCGGTTTGTGTGTCTGCTTTTCCGAGTCCCTTCGGCGAGCCCCTCTTCTATATTGCCCGATTCGGTAGCCGTTTCCGCTTTCGGCTCATGCCGATTGCTAGCTGGCATCAGCGGCTGTCCCGAAAACGCCGATAGTTCACTTCGGCTTGGATGCAATCTCTGAACAAACACAGAACGACAATATGGGGAATACAAAAGCATGCTTGTCTTGTCTTTTGAAGGGTCTTTTGTGTTGATGGTTTACTCCATTCGTTTATGTGAGATACCGATGTATTGAATATGGAGATTGGGGAAAAACGACAGAAAGTAACAGATGAATGGGGATAGAAATGCAGGCGAGATGCGCTTGTGAATGAGTTTAGGTATAAGCTTGACGTGATTTCTTTACGGTTTGATGATTCTCTGTATGCTTTTATATTTCCCGCCTTTGTTGCTGTTTATTGGGTGTGCTATCAATATAAATTAAGAACATATTGCATTTCGACTGACTTGATGTTCCGAGTGTCCAGTTCCGGCCGAGAGTTTCCTGCAGGCTGCTGCACCTGTGATGCAATGATCAAACCTTAATGAGCTGACGCTAAACACTAATCTTACGCACTCATGCAATGCAACTTAAATACGGGCGTCCATTATTCGAGCAGAGACTGCAGCTGCAGAAGGAGCTCTAAACTCTATTCAAACAGTCTAACTGAGAGTTCACCTTTCATCTGAACAGATGCAATAAGTTGGACACAGAAGAAGGAATTCTTCAGTATGAAGACATGTTTGCGCTCCTCTCTTGCGTCATCCAGGAACCCTTTGCAGTCTCAACGTTAATGCCGGATCGAGAAACTCACGCGCATTATCAAACCCTATTGTAAACCTAATGCAAACTCTAACCTAAAAAGATCAAACCGTTTTTCATCGATGCTCAATCAACGCTTTCAACAACTTCGAAAAGAGGAAAAATTCCTTGAAAATTCCAAGTTGGGGCTCCGAGACGGATTTGCCGAGGACCCGAAGAGATGGGCAAATGTGGGTTTTAGCCGAGATATACGCCATTCACCGGGTTCCTTAAGGCAATTGATGAGCGAGAATATAGAGGAAGTGAGAGGGGAATCGGGAGAACAAATGAGGGGAGCTCGAGGAGTTCGCTGCTTTGCTTTTTCGATCGATTGATCAACGTGATTAGTTGGAATGTTGCACCTCCCACCATTGGTACACCGCCATCCGATCGTCAAAGCCATTGCCGAACGGGTATTCCGACATTCGGAAAAGCAGTTCCGCTTTCTTCCCCACAATCTTGTAGGGAGGTGGGAGGTAGGTAGCTGTTGGCTGTTGGCTTTAACGATCTGTAGAAACCCTCCAGAGAGGCTTCGAAGGGAACCGGAGAGTGTTGACGGAACAGTTCAGAAAGGCCAAAGAGAGCTGTTATTATAAGAAGTAGAAGAGAAGTACAAGAGAAAGTAGAAGTGAAAGTAGAGAAATGAACAAGGTCAAAGAATATGAAAGAGAAGAGCCCAAGAGTAAACATCATCAATGGTAAGAAACTCCGCCTTTCTCTCTCAGGAAATACCTTTCAGTAATTACCTTTGCCCACTAACAAAACTCAATACAATCTTGTCCTCTCAACTATCTCCTCTTCTTTCCTTTCAGCCCCTCAATACCTCCTCAATCACAATCAAGTCTTCTCTATAAACCAGTAACACACTCCATATACTACATATACTACAGAGAGAAACAGGTTGATCCCCGTACTTTATTCACACTTTTCGCTGAACTGATGACTTTCCAAGAAACTCAGGCAACCTCTCAATTGGATATATAGGGGAAAGGGGAAATATGCCATATAATACTAAAAGCCGCTTCCAGCCAAAAACAGATATCCCCCAATTGCAAATCTCAGGATCCCAAATCACGTCAAATCTCTCAAAATGTGACTCGGATTTTCAGGGAATTGTTGCATTTTAGGGGAGCTCCAGTGAAGGAATTGGTGAGCACTTTTGGCCATCAGAGATGCCTAGAAACTATTATGGAGTAGAAACTAGGAGGGAAATGCCAGTTTACAGCAGAAGAGAAACAAAACAAACAAAACAAACAAACAAAACAAACAAAACAAACAAAAAATAACACCTGAGATGGGTAGTCTGTTGAGTATAAAGGCACTGACTAGTAGGAATAAACAGTATAGTGGCATGAATTACATCTCAGTTATCCTTTCATATATTCCATACAGTTTCATACAGTTTCCCTTCTGTATTCCTGATACATCACGTTCATTTCTGAGTGTAGCAGACAGAGATTTATGAGTATTTAGCAGCAGCAATTTGAGCCTCTGCTTATAGTAGCATTTGAGACCAAAAGAGTAAGTAAAATACAGAGAATTTTGACGAGCCAAACGCACCCGCAGGCCAACAGACAGCAGCTTCAGCACTCAGCAGAGTATGAAGTTCGGAGAGACTGTAGGATTCGCAAGGAGAGGGAGGAGGGGGAGGGGGAGGGGTAGAAGGGGGAGGGGTGAGCCGAAGGCGGGGTAGGCCGAGGGCGGGGTAAGAGGGGTAAGCGGAAGGCGGGGTAGGAGGGGGAGGGGTAGGAGGGGAATGCGGGGTAGGATTGGCTGTGGCGTAATAATATAAGAAGGGGAAGTAGGGGCAGGAGGGGTAGGAGGGGGAGGGGTAAGCGGGGTAGGCCTAAAGTGGAGTAAGCCGAAGGCGGGTAAGGCAGAAGGCGGGGTAAGCGGGGTAGGAGAGGTAGGAGGGGTAGGCGGAAGGCAAAGGCGGAAGGCAAAGACAGCTCCTTTTTTTTTGAATTCCCATTCCCACTCTGTCAATACTGGCATGAGGGTTTCCTACTCTCTTTGCCACTCCTTTTCCACTCAGTCCGGCACTAATTTGCATGACTTCGGCATCTCCTCGGCAATCAACTCCGCAGTCGGCTCGGCATTCCCTTTTCGGTCATTCCGTTCCGTCTGTTCGGTCGCAAAAAAAGAACTATTGTATTTTCTCCGCCATTTCGCAAGTCACAAACCGAATGAAACGGAACGGAGAGTCACAACGGGCCGAACGGGCCGAACGGGCCGAGGCAGGGGTTGTCGGCACATTTGGGGTATTCGGCATGTGCTTGCATTGCGTGAAGGGGACCCTACCGACCCTCAATTGCCCCTCAATGCCCCTCCAATACCCCACTTCTACCCCACACTTACCCCTCACTTACCCCTCACTTACCCCTCACTTACCCCTCACTTACCCCTCCCACCCCGCCTTCCCATCCCAATCATGGCAATCCCCTTCCGCTTCTTTCCTCGTCCGTCAATTCATTCCAAGTTCTGCCTAATTTCCCTTCCCTTCCCATCCCTTTCCCCCTCTACTATTTCAACATGATTCTTCCTGATTTTCCTCCTTTTCCCTCACATTTCCTCCTGTTTTGCCTCATATGTTTTTCCATTCCTTCCCAATTCTTCCTTTTTCTTCCTGCTTTTTCCCCTCTTGTTTCTCGCTCCTTTCGTACTCCGATCTATTAGATTGTTCCTCCTATTCCTTTCCAATTCCTCCATTTCGCACCTGACGTTCCCTTCTTCATCCTTGTAGATTCCTGATTTCCTTCCATTTTATTGCTGTGTTTTCTCCTCTTTTTCTCCTCTTTTTCTCCTCTTTTTCTCCTCTTTTTCTCCTCTTTTTCTCCTCTTTTTCTCCTCTTTTTCTCCTCTTTTTCTCCTCTTTTTCTCGTCTCTTTCTCCTCCTTTTCTCCATATTTTACTTCACTTTTCCCTCACTTTTCCCTCATACTCAGTGCAATTCTTTGCTTATCCAAAGAAGCAGAAACACCAGTTATCTCACCATCTCCTCACCATCTCCTGCCTATCACATTTCTGCGTTCATAGAGACAAGGAAGAAGAAAAACACCTGCCTCGCTCGAAAGCAGCTGAAGAGCGTTGAGGATTTTTCCTGCCGGTTGGTACTCTCACTTATTCTTTTCCTCAATTACTTTTCCTCAATTACTTTTCCTCAATTACTTTTCCTCTTTTCCTTTTCCTTTTTCCTCCTAACTTCTCTTCCTTTCCTCCATTTCTGTTCCTCATTCCTCCATTTTTACCCCTTTTTTTATTCCATTCTTGTTCCATTTGGGCTCCAACTTTCCTCCAATCTCTGCCTTTTTGCCTCTTTCCACTTGTCCTCTCAATCCGTCCCATTTCTTCCTGTTAGTTCCTCTCCCAAGTCTCCCATAATCCACTCCTTTCTTCTCATTCCTTCTTCTTTTCTCCTTTTCTTTTCCTCCAACTCCTCCCTCATTTTTCCCCCATCTCCTCCTGTTGCCCCTTCATTTCTCAGATGTTCTGTTTAATCCCTTCCCTCTATTCCTCTATTCCTCTATTCCTCTCAACTCATCCTCTTCCTTCCTCTTAGTCCTTCCTATTGTTTCCTATTTCCTCTTTTGAGTCTCACTAGTCTTTCCTCCTGACTCTTCATATTTAATCCTCTCAATTATTCCCATTTCTTACTCTCACATCTCCCCAATCTCTTCCTCTTGAGAAATCCTATCTTCTCCCTATTTCTTCCTACCTTCTCCCTATTTCTTCCTATCTTCTCCCCATCTTCTCCCACATATTCCTCCTTAATTTCCCCTCTTCTCCTTTTCCTCCTCCTACTTCTTCCGCTTTCTTCCTATTGTCTTCCTAATTCCTCCAACTCTTTTCCTGATTCCCCCAACTCTCTTCCTGATTCCTCCGTACTTTCTCTTTCTGCCTTTCTCTTTCCTTTTTCATCATTCCCTCTCAATCATCCCAATTGTTCCCGTTGACTATCTCCAAACTCCCTTCCGACTCTCGTATATCCCATTTTCTTATCCTCTCATTCCTCCCACTTTTGCTCCCTTTTTACTCCCAATTCCTGCATTTCTACTTTCCAGTTTCTGCCTCTTCTTCTCCACTTTTCTCCCTTTTTCCTCCTCCTTCCTCCACTTTTCCCCCCTTCTCCTCCACCTTTCCTCTACGATTCTTCCTTTTTTTCCCATCCATATCTCCCTCTCTTTCCTTCACCTTCTCCCCTTTTCTCCCTCCAATCGTCTCAACTCTTCTCATTTCTTCCACTTCCTTTTTATTTGTCTCCTTCTATTCTTCCTATCGTCCTCCTCCCTCCTCCCTCCTTCCTATCTTCCTCCCTCATATTTCTTCCTACTTTCCTCCTCTTAACATTTCCCATTTCTTCCTATTTCTTCCTATTTCTCCCTATTTCTTCCTCCTATTCTCCCCGTATTTTCCCTCCTTCTTCCGTACATTTACTCCTCAATTACCCCTCTTTTCCATACCAAACTCCCCTCATAACACCTTAGACTCCGGGCAATCCCGGGAGATGTGCCCCTCTTCCCCGCATTTGTAGCATATTTTTTGCCGCTCGCCTTCGGGACAGTCGCGGGAAATGTGCCCCTCGGCCCCGCATGTGTAGCACCCGCTGCCGCCGAGCGGGCAGTCGCGGGCAAAATGGCCCGGCGCCCCGCACCGGAAACACGGCCGGGAGCGGGGGCGGGGGCGGGGTAGGCGGGGCGCGGGGAGGGGCGGGGTATCCGACGAAACATCCGCAGCCACTGCCGACACAGCCGGAACTGCCGAAACAGGAAATTGGGCCGCTGCCTCAAACGCGGAAACCTCAAAAGCGGAAGCCACAAACGCGGGACCAGCCGTTTGTGGTGCCGCTGTGGCCGGCGGATGCGTGCGCGGGCACTCGCGGCGCAAATGGCCAAACTGCTGGCAATTGTAACACTGCTTTGTGGCCGTAGTGCGCGGGAACGGACACTGCGAAGACTCGTGGCCCCGCGTTTTGCAGTTGTAGCACAGCCGTTCCGGGGCGGGGCAGTCGTCGGCGAGATGGCCGATGTTGCCGCATTTGTAGCACGTTTTGCGGGAGTGGGACACCATGGCAGGGGAGGGATGGGTAGCGGGGTAGCGGGGTAGTGGGGTACTGGGGTACTGGGTGGGGTCAATGAGGGGCAGGCGGGGTAGGCGGGGTTGTTGGGGAGCCGAGATGGGGAGGATGTATGGAAGAGGCAAGTGGGGACGGGGGCGGGGGAGGGGTAGCGAAGAGTCAGTCACCTGCCGCTTTTGCGTATTGCGGATGAGAGCCGAATGGGGAAATTCAGCCGAGGTGGTCGCTCAATTGTCAGCACAAAAGACCCAATCACGGAAATGCCGAGATTGCCAACGAAATGCCGAGTTTGCTCCAATCCAACAAGCCGAGCAATTCCGCTGTCAACACACAAAGAGCCGAGAAAAGCTGATTCTGTTTGAATATCCCGCCTTTCACGCCTAGTGTTAAGTCACCACAGAAAGAACAGTTTTTGTATCCCAAACACGTTTCCGTTTCCTCACGTTCCGAAATGCCGACAAGTTCCGTAGAATTGCCCAACAGTATCTGCGATTGTTCCGAAATGTTCCGAGGACTTCTGATAGTGCCGAGACAGTTCCGATAGCTCCGAATACGTTCCGAAATGTTCCGAGATACTCCGCAATGTCGAAACGTTCCGCTTGTACACTCTGTTCCAACTCCGCCGCTCACAAAGAAAAGCAAAAGAACAACAATAGAAACTCCGGTTTGTTCGGAAAAGAAGACTAAAAATGTGCCGGAGAAATCCCGAAGAGGACCGGAAAAGGCAAGCCAACTGAGACGGCAACTGAGACGGGATATTGACGTAAAGGGGAAGAGTTTCTCAGAAGGGAAAGCGGGGCGGAGCCAGGGCTGCAGGGGCTCCGGCCCGCTTGCTGTGCTGGGATTTTAGGGTTTTGCTAGTGGAAGTTTGGTGGTTTCCGGTTCGGCAAAATATACGCGGGACGGCTCAAGGCGGGGGACGGCGCGGCAAGTGGGGCGGGGCGTCTGCGGAGGTGGGCCGGGAGGGAAATAAGGTTAGGGTTTGGAAATTAGTCTAGTATAAGGTTAGACCTAAGCCCGTTTGGGATTTAGGGTTGCTACGACTGCAGGAAGAATATGCAGCGTGGGAGCAGGAAACTGGAGAAAAAGGAGAGGAAAGAAAAGGCAGAGAATAAAGAGAAATCAGAGCATGAAAATCGAGTGGAAATGAGTGTCAGAGGGGTGGAAGGAGGAAAAGAAGAGTAAAGTGAAGAGTTAGGGAGATTAGGACTAGTTATGGTTTTTCTGGTTTCAGACATTGCTATAATAATACCCTCTGAAGACTCGTATCCCCTAACACCGGAATTTGAACTGTTTGCTGCTCGAGAACAGCGGCTGAATAATGCGGATCTGATTTCCAGCAAACTGTCATACGTTAGCGTGCTTGGCAGGACCATCGGCACGACTTCCTGTCATTCAGGGTAGCAAATCTGCCAACTGACGTGTCAGGAGAAGCTTTTTACTGGGCAATTTGGGGATAATCTTAGTGGGTTTCTCATTATAGTATTTGTCTTAGAGTAGTTGTCTTAGGGTGAATATAAACGACTCCACTCCGGATCAGCAAGGCATGTGAGAGACGGTCTGTTTGTTCCTCAACGAGACAAAAAGGTCTCCAGTCAAATAAATAGAATTGTGAGGTGCGTAGAATGTCTGATATTCTACATGATACGTTGGAATCGCATTGATAATATTCATTGGAAAGGAGCAATGGAGTGGAATTTCGTAGATGCCTGTCGAATGACGCAAGGTTGCTGCAGTGACATGCAGTAACCTTGCAAGGTTTGAGGCTAGTTGGCAAGAACTGCTGTTAATTGCAACTCTAACCTAATCTTGCATTGGCTGCCGGCAGCAGTCATGTATTTCCTTTTTGGGGCCAGACGCGATTCGGAGTTTGGATAGAAAGGGAGGGGCGCGTCAGACTCACAGCTGCCTGATTTAGACACTCTCAGCAGCAGACTGAACAGTGAATTCAGGCCTTCTTTCTTGGATATTTAGTTTTCTGCAAATCTAATCAATTGCTGAATAAACTGGCAGGAACACACAAGCAGAGAACGCGTCCTGCACTCTCATGCACTTCTCATCAGATAACCCAAACCTACAGGCAACATCTGTCCCGCTGCCAGAATAAAGTTAGGCTCTAAAGTCTATCTCTCCCCGCTAGCGCAATGCATCTCGTAAATCCCATTTGGGAATCATGCAGGCCGGGACACCTGATCCGTGCCGATGGAGACATCAAACTAAATGCATCGAATCCTCGGGTCGGACATCGGCAACATTGAAAGCAAGAGAACCCGAGGCAATACAAAGCAATAGAGTGTTTAGTGTTGATTTGATGTGCGATTGAGTTGAATAAAGAGTCATAAATAGCCTACTTTGCAGCAATATGCCGTGTATAGTATTAGCAGTCCAGAACATCCAAAGCACACTTGTAGGCTCTAAAGTACTTCTTGTTTAGTCGATGGCGGAACTCCGAAGAGTCTAAAAGATTAAGTTGATGCTTCGGATGATAATACGCCTTTTTGAATATTGATGAGTTTCCAGACAGCCAGTGATGAAAGACAAGTATGAAATTCGATCTGACGCGTCTGATTGATTTGAGTGAGAAAGGGAAAGAGAATCATAGAGACGTGACTCTCAAGAGCACTTTTGGAGTTAAAGGGAATTTGAAATGTCCTATTTTCCCATTTGAGTTGCAGCTTTTTTCAGAAGCCGAAAAATGAAAAATCCGCCTAATGTCTGAGTCACAAATGTCAGAGCTGCTGCTGGATTGGCTGAATAAGATGTTCCTAATGGGAGTGTCTGAAACCATCCTAACAGCCTAACAATCTGCCGTTCATTGCTAACTACATCCAAATATATTATTGGCCCTCAATTGGCAACATACATATCAGAGGGAACATTTTCATGTTATGTTGTCTCCAGAGTAAGGAGAAGGAGAATATGATACCCAGGCTCACTATGTGAGTAGCCTTTTTATGAATACTGAGGCCGACCATCACCAGAGTTGCAGCCAAACGGGACAAGTCCAACATTTTGCTCTCATTATAGAAAGAAATCATCCAGAGAATACTCCTGACGATTCGAGGCCCGGCCGGCTGGCGCACGCGCCTTAAAATAAGGTTAGCCTCCCACACTTCTAGCTGTAAACCTTAATTACGGTTCAGCCAGCGTACGGTTTGACGGGTGTGTCAGAAACGTGCAGCTGCAGCAAGCTCAAGGTTTTTGTTCTCTGCATGACTCTGCAGCATATACGATCCTGGGCATGATTTGCGAATCAGCTTTCTCAGTGTCTATTAGTATTTGAAGGGAATTCGATGTGGGGTGAGGGGTACTCTCACTTCAGGTTTTATTGGAAGATTCCTTACAAACTGTTTCTGAGATTTTACCAATCACTCCTGCATTCTGTTCAAATGCACTCCTGTCAGCCATGGGGAGGCCTCTTCCCGGGATGCTTCATAGTAAATGTAGGAGAGTCTGCTATTATACATCGCAAGCAGCATATCAACCACCTGAAGGATAGTTTCGTTGCCTGAATGAAATTAGTAGAGGTGTATCTTGATAAAAGTTGAAACCTAAAGGAAATGAGTTTTCCGGTGAAGGAAGAAAGGGAATCAAATAGCGGAAGGAATCTGACAAACGGTAATGTGAATTACTGATGCGAAAGTAGAATGGAGTCGAAACTGCAAAATCAATCAGTGAGAGAGCTAGGAAACTAAGTACTCGAAGAATACTATTCTATCTTTTTTGAGATTCACTTTGGTGGCTGATAATCTCATATTTTCATCGTTTGTCAGTTCAAACTTCCAGGATCAACAGGCATCACTGTTCCTGCAATGCTATGAGCCACTGAGGATGGCATTTTTAAAACTTCAGGTGGCTATCATCAGCTGGACCGTTCACTTTAGACTACACTTTAGACCTCTCAACTCTCTCAGTATTATCTCATAAAGCTCTTCAGCAATATCCTAAAGTGACATTTTCATGACACAGTCAGCAGTCTTTGTAGTTCAAGCTTCCATGGCTCAAAAGAAACTTCTCAAAGTAGATCATAGTGGAATACCGCACCCTGATTAATTGAAGATACTTTTACGTTCAATAGGCAATAACACTCAATAGTCTACATAATCACTTCCTATCTCAACAAGTTGAAATATCGCAAACCTATAAAACGAGAACTTCCTCTCAGAAGCCAAAAATATTCCCCACATGCTGAGGTGCATTTGATTATTTTGCAGATACAGTTGAGTTGATAAGAGGGAATGTCACGATACAACTCAAAGCTTACAGTAGCAAGCTGCTACTGATCATTGTAAGCAGTGAATATCTAAGCCAGTTGATGAATACTAGCTGATGGTAAGGAACGCGTAGATATTTCCAGATATATAGCATTATGATGAGTTCCTTACATTCGGATGTGAGTCTCTTAAGCTTCCGAACTATTCAAAACTGAGCAAAGTGAAGCATTTGATCCAAAGTCTTGTATTCTTCCCGGAATCTGAAAACTACCGAGATCACCCCGGGAACCGCTAAAGGCTCCGAAAGCAGTAAATGCATCTTTTCAGCAGAAGCGGGAAAGGCAGATAATTATGGGAACATATTAATTATACAGGCAGAGTAAAGCATTTGGTAGAGCATCCACTGCTAGTGGTATTGTTTTTGATACTAATGACCAACCTATGAGAAGTAGAGGACTGAACCAAGCCAGTAATAACATATTACCCTTACTGCTTAAATAGGCCATATGTAACAGTTTTTCAAGCTTTCTTTGATTGACTGACATCAACTGCCTGGAGGTATCAAGAATCTGAGTACAGTGATTACGGAGAGAAGTATGCCGTTATTTCTTGAAGGCTAAACTACAGATATTGTTGCAGCTCCAAGGCTAAAAGTGGGCTTTTCTTTCTGCTGTTTAGCAGCTCCATCTTTCTCTTTTTCTCATCTCCAGCTTGATTTCCTTCTATTTTTCCTTCTACATTTCCACATTACGGTTTGCTATAAGAACTCTAATATCTTGATGAGACATTGCATGCCCCGAAACGGAAATAGCCTGTGGCTACTTTCGGAACTTTAACCTTATGGCTTATCTTGTAGAATTAAAGACCTTCGACTTCTTCTGTTACGTTTTCATTGAGTCCAGCTCTTTAGTTGTTGCAACTACAAAGAGGCGTATTAGGGGTTACTTCTCATAATTGACTCTCTATAATACAACTAACATACGTTTGGGGTTACTCCAGGAGAGTAAACGAGGGTAAACCCCTCGGTCCCAATTAGCATACAAGGTTTACTCTGCTGCGACTTTTCGCCTAATGCAAAACCTTACTTCCGTTTTTGGTTTGATACGATGTGATTAGCGTCAGCTGTGCCAACTTAATGGCTCATGCAAAGCCTAATGGCGTGCGAAGCAAGAATACAAGAATACGATGAGAAAAGAAACATACTCGAGATAGACACTCTTCTTCATGACTATATTCTATAGTATATTTGAGAGTCACCTCCTCTTGGCATAAGTCGAATACGTCTCCGGTTTCCAGTTCAAACATCAGAGCTCAGAAACTATAACATCTCTCTGCAGAAAATAACTCTCTTGGAATTCCCATTGGGACTCTCAAGAATGATTTGCATTCCAGAGCACTCCTTTTCATTGAAAAAAAGCCTCACATTAATGAGAGAAGCAGAGTCTACGATCCCTTCAACTGATACAAGTAGCTGTATTGTATCTTAATGCATACCTTCATCCATGGTACTCTATACTTCGTCGTGCCCCCTGACGCCCGTTCCTGCAGCCACCTGCATATTCCTGCATACTCCTGCATGAGGGGCGTCACCCTGCATACACCTGCAGCAGCTCCGCCGCCGGCCTCCGAGCCCTCCGAGCCGCCGCTCAGTCAATCTTCAAATACCCATAGATCTTATAAACAAACACGGCGCTGGACACAAACCCGACAAACGCACACACCAGCGAAATCATCATCGACAGCAGCAGCGAGTACCCAAAATACAGCACCACGGAAGTAAACCCGCCGAGCTTGAACCCCGTAAGGAATATAGAATGGATAAACGCATAGATGCCGCAGCCACCGGCAATGAAAAAGCTGCGCCACTGCCAGCTGTAGTTCTCCGCAGAAAGGGAATAGTATGTCATCATAATGCTGATAACCGCCGTTGTCAGCACCACCAGCACAATTGCCAGAAACAGAAACCCAAACATATAGAAGATCTTATTGAACCAAATGGAGTTCACAATGAAGAACAGCTCGACGGCCATTGCCCCAAACGGGAAAAGGCCGCCGAGAAGCACAGACGGCACTAAGGTGAGATACCCCGGCTGCGGCGGGATCTGCCGCGGGATTTGGTTTGTGCGCACGGGGAGCGGCGGCAGGCGGACTTTCCACCCCAAAAGCGAGCCGGCCACCGAGAGCGGGATGGAGATGAGAAACCACAGAAGCACAATCGCCACCATTGTGCCGAACGGCACGGCGCCGGAAGACTCCACTCCAATGAGGAAGAAGTTCAGGAGGAGGAACACCACAAATATAAACCCCGGCACCACAAGCGGCGTCAGCAGCATCACCCGCTTCCACTGCTCGCCTTGGAAAAACTTGTATGCCACAGAAGAGAAGAAGCCGCCAAAGCCGCTGCACAAACAGAAAACCAGCAGCATCACCGTCGACAGCGACCCGCGGCTCGACGGCGACAAAAAGCCCAGCAGCGCAAACACGGTTGTGATAAGCACCATCACAAACAGCTGCGCACCGGATCCGAGCAGCACCGCAAACAGAACCGGGTGCGCGGGTGTTCGGAACACGTCTCCGTGCACAAGTTTCCACCCGCCGTCCTCCTGCAGCGCGTCCTCAAGCTCGGGATCGTTGTAGCGCACAAAGTCCTTGCGCAGAGCGCGCACAAGCACGTTTGCCATCACTGCCGACAGCAGCAGCACAATCACGGAAAAGTTGATGAGCGAAAACCACTGGATTTTGGGGTCGTACACGTGCAGATAGTTGTCCCAACGCGTGGCCCAAACAGTGGCGGACGGCACAAAGCGGACCGAGTATGTGAACACGACATCCGTTTCCTCATCCGGCGTTAGGGTCACCGGGTCCCAGCCGTCCTGGCAGAAGCCGTCGGCGTTGGGGTCGCCGTCGGCGGGACGGGCGTACGAGTGCGGCTCCACAATCACGCCCACGACGCGGTGGCGGTTCTCTTTTGTGGTGTGGTACTCGATTGTGATGTCGAAGTGGTTGTACAAATGCGCCACGCGGGACTCGTCCACAGAGCCGAGCGGGAAGCCGCTCATGTAGAACTGCGAGTCGGTGCGGCTGTCGTACACGGGCTGGGCGGCCGGCAGGCCGTCTATGAGCCAGTTGTGCGTGTACCCGCGGCGGATGTTGCGGTTCACAAACACGGAGTTCTTTTTTGTGTAGTGCGACGTGCACAGTTCGCGGCACGGGGCGTCCTCCAGCATCCTGAGCTCAAACGGCGAGTTGAATATGCGGTCCCCAAACAGAATCGAGCCGAGCGACTCGGACTGCTTGATTGTGCCGTTCTCGGGCCGGCAGAAGCCGAAGCGCTCGTCATAGTAGTCAAAGGAGTAAACATACAGCTTCTTGTTGTCGGCGGAATCCAACGACGGCGTGATGTGGTTGACCAAAAGGGGAATCCGATCGCCGGGGTTGTAGTCGTTGGGGGACACACCAGGGAGGTAGAATGCAGTGGCGGAAGGAGCCAAGAGCGCCAAAAGGGCCAGGGGGAGACAGAAGAGGATCATGGCGGATATGGAAGGAGTAGGAGTTGAGGTCGGGTTCGGTTCGGCGTTCCGAGAGTTCCGAGAGGTTATGAGAGGTTCTGGAAAGGAAACTACTAACGTTTCTTTGTGCCCTCCGTTCCGCTGAAGTCGGAAGGCCTTGTGATCAGTATATGATCCGACGGCTTTGCAAGTTCCGAGACCAATGCCGATTCCGATCCCGAGACTGTGGATGGATTTGGACGTTTCCGGGATATCCCAATGAATATGCCGCGGATCGACGGAATGCAAGTACGCGGCAACGGGCAGTCAGAGACGCGAGTACGTGTAGGAGCGCTTTTGTGTTTGGAAGTTGACCTGTCGGAAGAGCCGCTGGATGTTGGTGGCTGCAGTGGCGGATCCGTGTCTGTGGCTTCCGGTTTGTTCTTGTGCTCGACTACAACACAAACACCTACGCGTCTGCGGCTCGGGGCTTTGGCCGGGTGACTTGCTTATTTCGGAGACGATGTAATGAATAGCGGAGATTGTGAATAGAGTGGTGAATAGAGATGTGAGGTGTTAGTATGGAGTCTTGACTGGAGAGATGCAGCTGTCTTTCTCCAATTTGATAGCTGTTGGATGTGGTGATTTTCCAGACAGATCTCTTCAATATTAGAATATGATTTCCGTCCATTTGTTGCAATAATGTACGCTTATTTACGTCATTCAGCTCCTTTGTTTTCCACTCATTGAGCCTCTTTCCGATTACATAATCAAATTACTACTTTCACATCTCTCGGCAGCCCCCCTGGCCAGCCGAAGTTTCTCGTGCCGCCTCGGCTATTTTCCCGGTGTTTCCCGAGCTTTGGAGCTCAGCTTCGGCATCCACAAACCCGCAATCGGCACTTGCGACTACCTCCGTCTCATTTCTCAGGTCTCAATTCCCTACGGCTGCCCACCACAAACACAGCAACTGGCTCGCGGGCTTCCCCTCCTTCCCTCCATCCACTCTGCCCCGCTCTGCCCCACCATGGCGACGGCCCGAGACTCGTCCACAGAGTCCTTCCAGTCGGTCCGACTGTCCGAAACCGTCCCGCATTCCGGCCCCTCCCCCGCCCCGATCGGCCCGCTGTCCCTGGAAACGGAAATATACAACCTCATATCCGCCTTCTATGCCCCCACCATTGCCGTCTCGGCTTCTTCCGACGCCGATCTCGTTGCCGCGGGGCTCGGCTTTGACTCCGTGGCACAAATGCTCCAGCAGCTCGGCTCCACTGTGAAGGGTCCCGTGACCGTGAAAGACTCCCGCGGGATGCCCCGCTCCCATAGCAACTTCCGTGTCTCGTTTGCCGATTCGGCCGCCTTTGCCGAGGCTGCCGTCGGCTCTTCCGCCGCGGAGGCCGACTCACCCGCCGCCGCCGACAACCATTTCCTTAGCGAGATGCGGCAGTCGCCACCCGCGGCCCGCGACCCGCGTTTGTACCTGCGGTATTTGTCCCGCGTGCTGGCACAGACGGACCGCGTTGTCCCGTTTGAGACGTTCCGCCACCCGGTGGCGCAGCTGCTGTTTGTGTCCTCGCAGCTGGACGCCCGCGATGCCGTTGAGACCCTCTCGGCGTTGTACAAAAGCGCACAGGAGCAGCGCACGCCGCCGTTCCTGTCCCGCGACCTGCTCCGCTGCTACGTGTTTGTGCACGACGAGTCTCGGCACGACATCCGCGTTTCCGAGGCCACGTTCGGCGCGCTGAAGCGGCACTTCGGCATGCAGTGTTTCCTTTTGCGGGTCAACAGGGGTGCCACAAATACACTTGACCCCGCCCCCGCCCCCGCCAACCCCTCCCCCTCCCCCTCCCCCTCCCCCGCCGACATCGCCTCCGTACAAACATTCGTCCGCGAAACTGTCACCCAAAGCATTGTACCTTACATGCAGCGCTGCATTAGCATATGGACGGAACAGGTCGTCGCCCCGCGCCGCAGCATCACCGGCCGCCTCTTCTCCGTCTCCCGCCGCTGGATCGGCGGCAGCTCCTCCCCCGCCCCCACCTACCCCGCCGCCCCCGCCACCGGCTACAACCCCGACGGCGCCTATTTCCCCGCCACAAGCCCCGAGGCACTGCTCCGCCGGCTCGCCGACTTTGCGTTCCTCCTATGCGACTTCCGCCACGCCGCGTCCATCTACGAGTTTGTGGCAAAGGACTTCCATGCCGCAAAAGCCTGGAACTATTTAGCCGCCTGCCAAGAAATGCTCGGCGTGGCCACCGTGTTTGTGGAAGCGGCTGCCGGCGGCGGGGCGGCAAAACTGCGGCGGGAGCCGCTGGACGCGTCTGTGGACGCCGCGCTGTACTCGTACATTTCGCGCTGCGGGCTGCTGCCGCACGCGACGCGGTGCGTGCTTGTGGTGGCGGAGCTGGTTTTGTGGCTTGACGGCTTGGCGCCCAGTTTGCCGCGCGCCGGTACAGAAACGGCGACGCAAACGGCGGTGCGGTGGTTCCGGCGCGCGTTAGACGAGGAGAGTCCCGAGACGCGGGCGGGGCGGCTGGCGGGGGCGGGGGCGGGGGCGGGGCCGAAACAGAGTTTGCTGGTGGGGCGGGTCGGGTACGGTTTTGTGCTAGAGCGGATTGCGGCGTGCTATGCCGCAGTGGGGCACAAACACGAGGCGGCGCTGGTGCGGGCGGGGTACGATGCGGGGCAGGCCCCGCTGATGGCGGGGCTGCGGCAGAACCGGAAGTACTTGCTGTGGGCGGTGCTGGCGATGCGGCAGTGGCGGCGGCTGGATGTGGCGCAGCGGAGCGGGCTGGTGGAGGCGCAGGTGGCGCAGCAAGCGGCGGCGGATCCGCAGCTGCGGGCGATTGTGGCCGGGCTGCGGTATGCCGAGGTGGTGAAGGCGTAGCCGAGGCGCAGCAGAGGTGCAGTGAGGCGCAGTGAGGCGCAGTGAGGCGCAGCCGAGACACCCCGCGGAGCGCACTACTGAGAGGTGGCGTATTGGTGGAGTATTGTGGCGCAATGGGTGGCGCAGCAACCAGGAACGAGTTAGTGACCAGCGTTGAGCCACAATCAGCCTCACTGGTGTGGTCACAAATGGACCGGACCAAGCCACCTGAGCCACCCGAACCCGACACAGCCCGCTTGGCATTATTTCCTCATTCGGCCTCAAGACGTGAGACGCTTCTTATGAGCCGAAATTTCGCCACCCGCGCCGCTTCTCAATTTGGCAATCTAGCCGCTGCGCCACAGCCATACTGTACGCCGCAGGGCAGCTCTCCGGAAGATACAAACAGCGAGCCGAGCCGAGCCGAGCCGAGCCAAGCCCAATCGGGCCGAGGCGAACCGAACCGAACCGAAGTAAGCCGAGCCGAGCCTTTAGCGCCCCAAAAGGTTGAATCTTCTTTTTGGCAATTTCGGCGGCGGCTTTCCCTTTTGGGTTACCAACACTCTCGGCCGATGGGGAATTGCCGTTTTTGGCTAAGCTTAAGCGGGGGTGGGGTATTTGCCGCTGCCCTTCGGGTTTTCGATGAAATCGCGGCGGCCAATCTCCGGATTCAGCCGAAACCGCGGCTGTCGCCTTGGCACCTGTCGGAACTTAATTTGCCCGAGCCGCTTCGGAACAGAATGTTCCGCAGTCCCCTCAACACCCTCGGAGCCATCCCGCTTTGTGGTTGGAATGACGGAACATTTGGAGCATCTCCCGGGCATACCGGAACCGCAATCGCAACCGTATTTGGAAACACTCCGCGATCATTTCCTCAATGACTCCGTAATCATTTCGGGAATTTAGCATTCCTCGGAGTAACTCCGATCGGATACCGGTATGTCCCGAAGACTCCGGAAGTTCCGAAGGCTCCAACGATTTCCGATAGGACGGGATTATTCACAGTTTGTGGAGTGGAAGTAGCCGTTTAGTCTCTTTTGGCTACATCGAGTGACAAGACGGGAACGATAAAATGAGCGAAATGAAGACGGAATAGTCATAAATAGAGCAACAGAACGAACATGAATATCATGCGAAAAGTGAGGAACTGAGAATGAAGTGCAGAGAATTCTGAGGGTTTTGACAGATACACATTATAAACGAGTTTCATTATGGATAGCTTATTACGGGAGGTTTTTTAAGGACAGCATAAGTATTTGCTCAGACCTGATGTTCCCATGGCTGAGTTTCTGTTTCACCTTTTTATTATTTCATTTGAAGATGAGTTGGTTTCAGAGGAAATGTGAGATTTGAAGATATATGGAATGAAAGAAGGAATGGAAAGCTGGCAGGTAGAAGAGGGAGCCGAAGGAATCAATTGGAGGGAATTGAAGGGAATGTGAGATGAAAGCAGATGGAAATTGAGAGGAAACCAGAAGGAGATTGAAGGACAGGCAAAAGGCCAATATTCAATGGAACTGATAAGTATAAGCGTGAGGGTCCCTCCCGTCGCTCCAGAGGATGAAAGTCGAACAAATAGATTAATTTTTCATTCGGAGAGTTCTGCTCGGGAAGTTCCAAACGAGGATCCGAGGGTTCTTCAACGGACGAATTGAGTGCGGGGTAATTGCCGTTTTCGGACGACTGAGATCAAATGCTATTGAAATCAGGTCTGTCGGCTCTTTCGGCCGTTTCGGCTCGGCTTATCCGGAACGTTCGGCTTATCGGAGATACGCGTCTTACCCTAACCTTTTTGACCGGAAGCATCTGTCGGCTCATCCGAACCCCAGAGGCAAAATGGATGGGAGCTTTCATCTGAGATTGAAAGTCATCTGAAACATGAGATGAGTCTCTTCGGCCAATGCATCTCTTACCCTCCTACCCCGCCCTCTGCTTCCAAACAGAACCCTGCCTTCCGCATTTTCTACGAAACAAAACAGTCCAATCAAAGTCCCTGCCCCCCAAAACCTATTCAAACCTGGCTATTTCCGTACATTCAGCACCTCAGCCATTCCGTACATTCAATTCCCCAGCCAACCTTCTCTTCTACGTTCTGTCCATCCGATTCCGCCCATTGAGATGCCTTTCTTCTTTCGTTTCAGCTTCGGCATAATTCCCTTAACTCCTTGTATCCCAGTTCCATTTCCAGTTCCGCTTCCGTTACCTTCGGCATCTTCCGCTTCTTCCCGTTTTCTTCCGCTTCTTTCCGCCTTCCGATCCGCCTTCCGTTCCGCCTTCCGTTCCCTTCCGCTACTCTAATTTCAGCTCCCGTTTCAGCACTTCCATAAACCGTTCCACGCCCTTTTGCACTTTGTCGACATCCACAGACGCAAACGTGCCGCGGAAAAACACAAACTTTGCCTCTTCCGCTTCCGCTTCCGCTTCCGCATCCGCCTCCTTCCCCTCCCCCTGCCCCGCATACCCCGCCAAATCGTTCCGCGTTCGGAACCACGACCCGGGCGCCAGCAGCGCGCCGTGGGCCGCCGCGGCCTCAAAAATAGCCGTCTCCACCGCTTTTGCCCCACCCTCGGCATACTTCGGATGGCCCGACACATCCGCCCGCACAGTGAAAAACATCCCCGCCTCCGGCACGCCCCACGTGACCCCGCACTGCCCCGCATCTACCCCGCGCAGCGCCTCCTCCACCGCCGCCAGCGCCACATTACGCCGCACACTGTACTCCCGCCGCAGGCGCACCAGCCACTCCAAATACCCGTTTTGGCCCCACCGGCCCAGCAAGCCGTACACCAGCGCCTGCGAAAACCCCGCCGGCGCCTGAATCCCGGCGCCCTGCGCCTCCCCGAGCTTGCGGCACACCCGCGCCTGCGCCACAGTGTACCCGAGCCGAGCCCCCGGAGCCACAACTTTGGAAAACGTCTCAAGACGGATGACCCGCCCGTCGGTGTCAAAGTGGAGGAACGATTTTGCCATCGCCGCCACCAGCCCCGCCCCGTCGGCAACTACCCCGCCATACCCCGCCACGTCCCGCGCGGCGGGGTCGTACGGATCGAGCTGCAGGTAGTAGTACGGATCGTCCTCCACAATCAGCAGGTCGTACTTTTGGGCGATTGCGTACACGGCCCGGCGGCGGGGTTCCGACAGAGTCGACCCGGTCGGGTTCTGGCCCGTCGGGATTGTGTAGAGGATTTTCGGCATTCGGTCGGCCGGCCACGTGGCCAGCAGCTGCTCCAGTTTTTGTGGCACCAATCCTTCCGCATCCAGCGGGGCGGGAGCCACAAAGACACCCTGGGCGGCCGCCGTGGCCAGCGGCGGCGGGAAGGTGTACTGTTCGGCAATAATCCAATCTCCCGGGTTGCAGAAAGTGCGGAGCACGGCGTCCCACGCCTGGGTGGCGCCGGCGGTAAGGATGATGTCCCAGTCGGCAAAGCCGATGTCGTGGATGCGGGCCGTGTGCTGTTTTAGGAAGTCAATGAGGGGCTGCTCGCCTTCCACCATGCCGTACTGCAGGGAATGGTCCAGAGTGAGGTCGGCAAAGTGCGGGGCAGCCCCGCTTTCTGCGGGGGTGGGGTCGGCGGATGCGGATGACCCGTCGGAAACGGCGGAAGCCGAAGCAGATGAGCCGGCTTCGGCTGTGTTCCCATCCGATCCCTCGGCATACTTTGCAATGCGGGCCGAAAACGTGCCGCCGGAGGCGGGGTCGAGAGCCTCAAAACCCAAAGACTCAAACGGGAAAACCGATGGCGGGGGCAGCCCGCCACCGAGGAAAATCAAATTCGGATCCCGCAAATAGGCCTGGAGCGCCTTGAGGCCCGACACTTTGCGGCGCACCGCCTCCGCGGAGTAATGGTGCAAAAGGTCTTTGCTGGCTGGTTTGGACATTCTGAGGGGTGTAAATTGCAAATGTTGGGGAAGTTGTAGGTTTGAGGTTTGTTTTGATGGGAGTTAAAGGAGGGGCGGATCGGAGCGGATCAGATCGGAATGAATCGGATCGGGTCAATGGGCTCGGATCGGGTCAATGGGCTCGGATCGGAATGGATCAGATGATGAAACGAGAGCT
>JAKTWI010000330.1:0-28320 GCA_030561065.1 Sporopachydermia cereana | reverse complement strand
CGCCCTCTTTCGGCCCACCTCCCCCTCCCCCGCTTCTTACCCCTCCCCCTCCCCCGCCTCTTACCCCTCCCCTTACCCCTCCTCTTACCCCGCCTCCCCCTCCTCTTACCCCGCCTCCCCCTCCTCTTACCCCGCCTCCCCCTCCCCCGCCCCGCAATGTCGGGACATCCACAAACCGCCCTACAGCCGCATGGACGCCGCCCAGCAGTGCCGCTTCATCCAAACCCACTGCCGCGACAAACAGCAGCTCGGCTCCGTCGACTACCTCGGCACTTTCTACTGCCGCCTCCGCTCCTTCCGCACCCCAACCGCCGCCGCATACGCCTTCCTCCTCTTCTGCCTCTTCCTTGCCCTCGGCATTGCCGCCTCCGACTACCTCTGCCCGAACCTCAACAATCTTGCCGTTGTGTTCGGCATGTCGGAAACACTTGCCGGCGTCACAATGCTGGCCCTCGGCAACGGATCGCCCGATTTGGTAAGTACATACGAGGCGATGAACGCCGGCTCGGCATCTCTGGCCGTCGGCGAGCTTGTCGGAGCGGCATCTTTCATTACTTCTGTGGTTATCGGCACAATGGCGATTGTGCGCCCGTTTCAGGTTTCGCCGGTTTTGTTTACCCGCGATGTGGTTTTCTTTCTTGTGCTCATTTCCTTCTCTTTGTACTTTATATCCGACGGGAAGTTGCGCACGTGGGAGTGTGTGACGATGATATGTTTCTATGTTTTGTATGTGTCGGTGATTATTTTGTTGGACGGTATGGTGGATGAGGCGGTGGGGGATTTGGAGGGAGGGATGGAGGGAGGGGCGGAAGGGGTGGAAGGAGGGGCGGAAGGAGGGACGGAGGCGGATATTGCCGGGAAAGCCGACCGGAAGGCTGACGGAATGGCTGATTGGACGGCCGACGGAGCGGATGACGGAACGGATGTCGGAACGGATGCCGGAACGGAAGCCGAGGCCGCTTCTCATTCTAGTCGGTTTGCTCAGAACAAACAGCACGCATTCAGTACCGCCTCGCTTGCCCCTCCCCCGCCTGCCCCTCCCCCGCTTACCCCTCCCCCGCTTACCCCACCTACCCCTACCCCTCCTTCCCCACTCAACAAACCGAGTCTCCATGTTGAAGTCCCATCTGCCCCGCATTACCCCGCATCCGACAAACCCGAACTCAACCCCGCCTCCAACCCCGCCTCCAACCCCGCCTCCAACCCCGCCTCCAACCCCGCCCCCGCCCGCCCGCTGCTCCGCGTCATCCAGCCCACCTCGGCATCCTCCGTCCTGCCCGCCGACAGCCAATTCCACGGCTCCTCTTTGTACCACAGCCTGAACCTTTTGGCAAAGACAAAAACACCCCAACTGCCGCCCGGCGGAGGTGCCGGCGGAGGTGCCGGCGGAAGTTCCGGCTCGGGCCCGCCGTCGGCTGTTCCGTCGCCGGGACTCCTTCCGGGGCTCCGTCCGGGGCTCCGTCCGCCCGCTGCCGGAGTACAAATGCCGTCGGAAGAGTCTTTGCTGCTTCCGACGGCAAGAGGCAGCCATCGGAGCTACAACGGAAGCACCTACCCCGCTCCCTACCCCGCCCCCGCCCCCGCCCCCGCCGGCCTGCCCCGCTCCACCCACCGCCTGTCGCTTGTGGCGACGAAATTCTCCGTTTTAGACGGCGTGGAGCTCCGCTCGGCGCTCGAAGCGGTGAAAAGTAAACAGCACCACTCGCATTTGCACCCTCCGCTGGCGGAACGGAGCGGATATGCCGAGGAGCCGGGGACCTTCGGCGGGCGGAATGCCGAGGAGTGCCGCTCCGGCAGCCGCAGCCCCGCCCGCAGCCCCGCCAGCCCCGCATTTCTTGCCGAGCCGTCTCCGGCCCCGCTGAGCCCCCGCAGCAGCCGCAGCCGCAGCCGCAGCCGCTCGGCGTCGGTCTGCTCGGTACCCCGCACTTTGCCCCGCCCTCCGTCGCTGCTGAATACGGCATTGTCGGAGAATTTCTCCGAGGTTGCCGAGGATCTGCACGTGACGTCGCAGGAGTACGTGACGCTTGCCGACACGTTCCGCTACATGTACCACAATCGCGTGTACCACGACGTTGCTGTGGTGAAGCTGTTCCCTACGCTGGTGAATTTTGCCGACAAGGGTTTTGCGGCAAAGTTTATTTCACTGCTGCAGGCGCCTATCGTGTTTGTGTTCTCGCTGTCCATCCCGACGTTCACGTGCCAGGGAAGGGACGCGGGGTACGACCAGCTCGGCTCATCCGATCCGTCAGGCCGTTCCGATCCGTCCGATCCGTCCGATCCGCTCGGCTCATCCGATCCGTCCGTTCCGTTCGGCTCATCCGCCTCTTCCGCTCCGTCCGCCCCTTCCGATTGCAACTATGGCGGAAAGCCGATCGGCAGCTCGGAAGAGTGGCACCGCTACGTAAAAGAATACTGGGGCTTCCTTGTCGTCCAGGGACTAGTCTGCCCTTTAGTAGTCACTCACGTGATCTTCCTCGGCACGGCATACGAGCGGCACGCCACTCTGGCGGGGCTCGGCTTTTCGGCTTTACTGGAATCCCGCATTTTGTACATGATGAGCCAGCGGCGCAAAGTGCAGTATCCGACTGTGGTCAACGGGCTCGGGTTTGTGACTGCCATGTGCTGGATATTCCTTATTGCGCAGGAAGTGGTGAGCATGCTGGAGACGCTGGGGGTGATTTTCAATGTCAGCGACACTGTTTTGGGTCTGTCGGTGTTTACGTTCGGCAACAGTTTGGGGGACTTTGTGGCCAATGTCACGTTTGCCCAAATGGGTTTGCCGATAATGGCGCTGAGTGCCTGTTTTGGCGGGCCGATGCTGAATGTGCTGATAGGTGTTGGGGTGAGTGGGCTGATTGTGATATCGCGGGATGAGAGTTTGGGTGGCGTGTATGAGATTGAGATCCCTGCCACGCTGTTTGTATCTGCTTCCGCGCTTATACTGAATCTGGTGTTTCTGCTGGTGGCGGTGTGGCGCAGCCGGTGGCGCGTGTCCCGGGGGATTGGGACAGTGTCGCTGACGATTTGGACATTGTCGCTGGTTGTTAATTTGTATATAGAAACGAGGGGCAAAACCGCCGAGGCGGAGGTTGTGGCGTGAGCCGGGCTGGAATAGTGGGAATGCCGAAAATTCCGAAAATGCCGAAAACAGGAGCGGGTGTAACTGAAAACTCGGAAGCAGAAGCGAAAGCGGAAGCGGAAGCGGAGGCCGAAGGAGCCGAGGGGACTGAAGGGACAACCCAAACGGAAGCTTATTACACCTACCGGACTTACCCCGCCCCGCCCCGCACTTGCTTCTGCAGTTCCAAATAGGGCAAGAGAAAGTACATCGGGAGACTTCCGCTTCCGCTTGCGACAGTCCGCTTCCGAGCTTACCGGTTCCGCTGAGCGGACTTCGCGTCTCACTCCATTTATAACTTGGCGTCTCCCTTCAGGCCCAACTTCGGGTCTCACCTCGTGTTCAACTTGGCGTCTCACTTCGCGCTCCGCTCGGCATTCGGCTCTGTCTTCCGCTCAGAACTTCCGCTGCGGTTCCGTCCGCCCGTTTGGTTCCTTCTTTCGGTTCCGCCATTTTGGGTCGACTTCCGGGCACCCACTTGCCCTTTTTGGTCAACACAAGACTCGTGGTGAAGTCCGCAGATTCCATAATACTGTGGGATGATTAGGGATGATTATACTACTGTATGTTTTGATACTCGAGGTTTTGCCTTTATCTCTAGAGTAATAAAGCCTTGGAGTCCAAAGTGTTTGACTCTAAAGTTCATTTTGTTTCCTTTAGTTTATGCAATTTGAAGTATCTCTCGCCGTATCTATCTGGTGTCTCAATACTCTCCACTATCACGTCTAAACTTACAGTATCCCTGTCAATCATTTATCCGCCATAAATTGGTGCACGCACATCACTAATAGAAGAGCTCTCTGCCCATTTGCCGTTTGTCGTGCATTCTTCAAATAAACTTCAGAAGAGACACTGAAAGCTCTCAAACTCTGATATGGCTGAAAAGCTTCCTCACCTTAAGCCGCGTTGAGGGCTGCCTTTCGTTTAGCCAGGAGCAACCAGATTTGGTCAGTGCCTTCTGAAAAAGGCATCGTCTGTTTAAGAAGGTTTGGCTCGGCATAAAGCTTGTGCCAAAGCCCCAAAATGTGGCTCAGCCCGAAAATCATGAATTCCCTCAAATTGTGACTTCACCTGAATTGCTCCTCCGAACGTCTCCACCGGTGCTGCCTTCATCCCCGCTGAAAACTCCGTCAGCCCCACACTGCTCCGAACCCCAATCTCCAGGCGTACTTCCGTCTCGCAAACGCCCAGCCGCTTTGTATAGATAGTGGAGATATGTAGACGAACGAACCATTGGATGGAGTAAAAATTAAGATTAGCAAGGGCTCATCTTTTCTCTCTGAGCAGCACTCTTATGAGGGAGAGTCCACTTCACTAGCCTTCCCAGGAGGGAACTTTCCTCAGGTACAATTTCCTCTCTCTCAGATACATCTGACATCTCCTTCAGTTGACAACTCCTTTAGTTGAGCAGAAGAGAATCTCCCTCAGCTGAAGAGTGACAGGTATTATCTGAAGGGTTAACGAGAGTGACTGGCAATCCTTCAGAGGGTCAAAAGCAGGTCTCTCAGAATTTGAGCTAATTCTGCAAGGCCACTCCGCTGACCATTTGCTCAATTGGCTCTCGCCTTCTTCCGAGCTTCTTGGTGACTGGGGCGCAGTGTGGCGCAGCATGTGGCACAGCATGTGGCACAGCATGTGGCGCAGCGGCGTTGGTGGGTTAGCCAAAAGGAACCAAAAAATCCCTCGGCTAACTGATTCAACCCTCCACTAACTACCTGAAGCCTCCCCTGACTGCCTGAGCCTTTCACTGACTGCCTGTACCTCTGCATCCTTCCTATTTTCACTCACCTTCCTCCCTCCAATGCTACCCTCTTCCCCTTCCCTAGTTATCCCTCCTTCAAACCAACATCTCTTCCCAATTCTCCTTCGGCACCCCCTTCGGCACCCACTTCGGCACCCCCTTCGGCACTCTCTCAAACATTCCCCCTTATAACCTCCTCCCCTCACCTCATCCCTTCACCCCCTCTCTTCCCAGTCTCTCCACTCCCCCCCTCAACTTCCCGTCTCCACACCTCCCCCCTGGCATCCAACACCAGCACTTTCTTCATACTGCCTGACCCGGACACATCCATCAAATACCGCATGTACACCTTATTCACCTTCTTCTTCTCCGCCTCGCTCATCCCGCTCCGCTGCGCCCGCTGCACTAACCGATACACTCCGTCCTCACTGCCGGCTGGCCCGCGGCTGAATTGCTCAATCTCAAACTCCAGCCACAGCTTCCAAAACGTATACGACCGTTCCAGCTGCTGTTCCAATTCCTCAAACAGCTGCCGGCACTCCCGCGCCCGCCCCGCCACCCCGCACAGCAGCACCTTCGCCTCCTTCAGCAGCAGGCACTTGCCCGATTCGTCGAAATACTCCGAGCCGAGCCCCTGCCGCAGCATCCCGACGGCCCGTTCCGTCCCCTCCAGCTTCCGCTCCAGGCTGGCCAGCAGTATGAAAGTCTCGGCATGGCCCGGCAGGTAGTCCAGCACCGCCAGGCAGATGTCACGTGCCGCCAGCAGCCGGCCCTGGCTCTCCTCAAACAAAGCGTACTGCAGCCGGAGTGCCGGGCGGCCCGTCGGAAGCAGGAAACATCCGCGCCGGAACACGTTCCGCGCCTCCTCTCGGTACCCCTGCGCCACCAGCCAGTCGGTGTACCTCAGCCACATTTCCTCGTACCATGCGGCCGCCACCAGCGCGCGCTCAAACAGGGCCCGCACGCGATTGTGATCCCCGTCAATGGTCTCAAAGTCGAGGTATCTGTGCCAGTTGGTCAGCTGATTTTGGTCCAAATATGTCACGTGGAAGTAGGGCCGTTTGATCTCGGCCTCAAACCACCAGCGCGCATACACTTTTTGCTGCATTTGGAGAAACTTGCCTGTCCAGGCCGACGCCACGATTTTCCGCATCTCGTCCTCCATTTCCTTTTTCGGCACTTTCACCTCGGCACGCTGCGCCTCCGGCGGCAGCTCGGCCCGGCGCGCGTTCCGCACATCCCGCGCCAAAGCGGCCCGCTCCGTGTCCCCCAGCAGCTGCTCCAAAGGCGCCGAGGTCACGTGGGCAATGATCCGCTGGTAGTACCCCGAGCTCTGGTGCAGCGGGATGTTGGAGACGCGTTCCAGCAGCGCCAGCACGCGGCGCGGCTCGTCGCGGCTCTCCTCGAACTTAATATACGCGTCCCAAAACAGGTGGGCCATGAAGTGCAGACCGCACAAATCGGCGCCCCGCTCAAACAGCAGCCGCACCTCGGCGTCGTCGTGGCACACTGTGGCTTTGAAGCTGCAGTACTCCGTCCATATTTCGACCGAAGAGGGAATAGCCCCGACGGCCCGTTCGTACACGGCCAGCGAGCGTTCCGTATAGCCAATGTAGAACTCCTTTTTGGCGTACTTAATCCAGTAGGCAAACAGCAGCGGGAATTTGAGCAGAAACGTGTCGTACGTGTTGCGGAACACTTGCAGGTCTTCCGGCTGGGAGTTTTTCCCAATGCCGCCGTTGAGCTGTTCGACGGTGTTGACGAGCGTTTGCCACAGCTCGAAGTTGTCCGGGTCGTCGGCGAGTTGGCTGTGGATTTTTTCCCATTGCGGGGTTTCTTGTGGGGTAGAGGAGTCGTTCCGGCTCATTAGGGGAGGGGTAGGGAGGGGTAGGGAGGGGTACTGTGGGTAATATGCGGGGTAGTTGAGGGGTGATTGAGGGGTAGTGGAGGGGTAGTTGAGGGGTGAATAAGGGGTAGTCCGTATAGTGGGATTTTGTGGGGTTGCTTGGTGGGCTGTTTGGTGGGCTGTTTGGTGAATTGTTTGGAGAGGCTGTTTGAAAGGGCCCAGCTGAAGTAAGAGGTGGATGGAAGAAAAGAATGCACTTCAGAGGGCGGGAGGGTTTTCCAATGACAGCCAGGCGGGATGACAAAGTTGTGTCCTGTCGTTGCAGCCTTTGCACTTCGGAGTCGCAGGTGTGTTGATATGAAGGACAATTTTGCCCTTATGTTGTCTGTTGACTCTGGTGAACAATCCTCTGTTAAGTAAAGCAGAGAGTGGTAGAAGTTAGGAGACCAGGGAAGGCACTGATAGCAAGCGTGCTACTAAACGTGATTTTGCGGCTGTAGATACACAATTGTTCCAATAAATAGGGATTGTTTCTTATGAGCTTTTAGGGAGCGGCCATTGCTGGTTATTCTTTTGTTTACCAGTTGTTTTTGATTTCTTCCTTCCTCTTAGCGCTGAGCTTTCATTGAGCGAAATGTTTGCTTTGAAGACTTCATGCCGCAGTGAGACGTGATGTGGTGTCACGTGAAAGCTGTCTTCTTGATTGTGTATTAGAGGACCTGTCATGGGACAGGTGATTTATGTCTCATTACAGGCAGGGACAATCTCAAAAAGGCTGTTGGTGCCCGTCGGCCGAAATGCGGAACGGAAGGCATCCCGGAAGACAAGCGGAGACAGGAAGGAAAGCGGAGGTGACGGGTGTTGATATTTAGCCGGTACAGGGTTGAAGCCGAGCCGAAGGAGGGAAAAGTGTGTGATTTGGCTTCAAGGAAAGTCGACCAAAGAGGCAAGAGAAGAGACAGTAGTGACAGCGAGTGGCTTATAAGAGGAAGAAAAACGGAGATCAAATAAACAATAGAAGAGAATATCCACAATGGCCGAAGGTATGGTGATGCGAACGAATCTTTGAGGTTTGAAGAGTTTGTGCCTTCCCAAGATCCACCAACTGGGTCTCAAACTCTCCCGCAGCAACATCTGAGAAGTACTAACAAATCCCCCCTTCTCCACTCATAGGACGCAGAGTTATTCGTATAGGCGGCCGGAGGTCCAAACTGGCGGTGATCCAGTCGGAAATGGTGAAAGCACTGCTGGAAAAGGAATTACCCGAAAAGGACTTTGAAATTGTGGCTCTGGAGACACTGGGGGACAAAGTGCTCGACAAGTCGCTCTACTCTTTTGGAGGCAAAGCTCTATGGACCAAAGAACTGGAGGTGCTGCTACTGCAAGATGTGGAGCCGTTCAAGAAGATCGACCTGATTGTTCACTCCCTAAAGGACATGCCGACTATCCTTCCCGACGAGTTTGAGCTGGGCGCCATTTCGGAACGGGAAGATCCGAGAGACGCGTTGGTGATGAAGGCCGGGTCTCCTTACAAGACGCTGGACGATTTGCCGGCAGGCAGTGTGGTGGGCACTTCTTCTATCCGCCGGTCTGCGCAGCTGAAAATACGGTATCCTCACTTGCAGTTTGAGAGCGTGAGAGGAAATCTGTATGTGAGAATAGGTGGAAGGGTGGAGGAATTATCAAGGGAATTGATTGTTGCTGTAAGAGGTTATGAAGACTCAACTCGTTCCTACCTACTAACAGCGCATGAACATATAGACAAACCCGACTGTCCAAATTAGACGATCCTGAGGGGCCGTTTTCGTGTATTATTCTGGCAGCTGCTGGTCTTGTGAGACTCAATCTGAAGCACAGAATCACATACTGTCTGGAGCCGCCGGTGATGTACCACGCCGTTGGCCAGGGAGCTCTGGGGATTGAGATCCGAAAGGGCGATGACGAGATTCGCAAAATGCTGGAAAAAGTGGAAAGTATTGACTCCACATACCGCTGCCTGGCTGAAAGAGGGCTGATGAGAACTTTGGAAGGCGGCTGCTCTGTCCCTATTGGGGTTGACACTAAATACGACCAGGAAAGCCAAACTTTGACAATTTCAGGTCTTGTTTCCAGTGTGGATGGCAAAGAGTATGTGACGGAGACATTGACGGAACATGTCGCTTCTAAGGCCGATGCCGAGAATGTGGGCAAAACCCTGGCGGTTAAGCTGGTCGAGAAGGGTGCAAAGAAGATACTCGATGCGATTAACTTGGAGAAACTTCCCTGAGAATCTTAGATAGCAGCATTGTCTGTTTCTGTCCTTTGAAGTCTCCAGATGTGGTGATGTGGCATCCTGTTGCATACTCGCGAGTTTCCGACTGTGCAGGAGTGCGGGACTGTGCGGGCTTCTGTACATAACGCATAATGTAAATATCTTTTCCGTGGGATAAAGTAACGAATCAAACTGCCTATGAGCTGATAATTGCTGTATTTCTTTCACTTCCTTTCCCACCTCCATCCCTCAATCCCCTTTATTATCATCTCCGCTTTAGATTTTTCGGAGACTATTACATCACATCTCACTCCAGTCCTTAACATCGCGTCTCCTTCCGCTTCAACTCAGCTCTCCAGCATATTTCTTTTCCTCCCCATATATTCTCTCTCACTACTTCCTCATAATATCAAACACACTATAGTACTATTTTGCACCTTCCTATCACATTTACCAGCTATTCACACACGTACAAAACTCTCACTGTATCTCTAATATCCCCCACTATGGAAGTGAGCAGCGAGCCGCCGGTGGCGGATGCTGTGCCAGCAGCTAATGGCAGTCCAGACCCTGAGAGCATCTCACAGGAAACATCAACAACAACAACAACAACAACTGTGGCGACTACAAACAACGATGAAAACACCAGCCTTATCAAACCGGAGGAAACGACAAAAACAGTTAAGAAAAAGAAGAGAAGACCCGCCCGGGTGCAAATGGACCCGGAAACTGTCAGCGAAAACGACCGGCCCGCCCAAACAGGAACCGTTTTCAACATTTGGTACCAGAAATGGTAAGTCTGAGGAGTGGAAATGAGAGCAGCTTGAGTGGGAAACCCATTCAGTAATCTATTTCATGAAAAAGATGGTAACTTTTTTTCCTTTACTAACCTCTATCTGTTTCTAGGTCCGGAGGAGATCGCGAAGATAAATACTTCAGCCAGAAAAAGGCAGAAGGAAGGTGTTCGATAGCCAGAGACTCGGGCTACACGAAGGCAGACAAAATCCCCGGCAGCTTTTTCTGTATATACTTTGCCAAGGGGATGTGCATTAAGGGGTAAGTGAATGGTGTTTCTCCAATGGTGAAAGAGGGAAGTGTTGATGTGCTGGAGGAGGAGCATAAGAGGGGTTAGGGCAGGATGGAGGACGGTTTTTCAGACTGACGGAACTTTTGCCGGTTTTTTCGCTCACTTGTGTGGCCTTTTTGGATTTGCTTTGGTATTTTTGAGCCGCTCCGACACCCTTTCCGAGCCGTCATTTTTTCCGAGCCGTCATTTTTTCCGAGCCGTCATCTTTTCCGAGCCGTCATCTTTTCCGACCTGCTATCTTTTCCGATCTTCCAGCTTCTCCGACCCGACATCTTTTCCGATCCGACCCATTCCGATCCGGCTCTTTCCGTCCTTTCCGCCTTTCCGCCTTTCCGCCTTTCCGCCTTTCCGCCTTTCCGCCTTTCCGCCTTTCCGCCTTTCCGCCTTTCCGCCTTTCCGCCTTTCCAATCCTCCCTTACATTCCCTCCCACATCACATCTCATCTCATCCCAGCCACCTATTTCCATTCAGACGTACTAACCTTCATCTCTCCTTCCATCTCTCCAGCAAAAACTGCGAATATCTCCACAGACTGCCCACCGAAATGGACATTTTCTCCCCCACAGTCGACTGTTTTGGCCGCGACCGCTTCGCCGACTACCGAGAAGACATGGGCGGCGTCGGCTCTTTCGGCAGACAGAACCGAACCCTATACGTCGGCCGGATCACCGTAACGGAAGACGTGGAGGAAGTCGTGTCGCGGCATTTTTCCGAATGGGGTAAAATAGAGCGCATACGCGTTTTGCGCGACAAGGGCGTCGCGTTTGTCACATATGTGCTGGAGGTCAGCGCCCAGTTTGCCAAAGAGGCAATGGCCCACCAGTCTTTGGACAACGAGGAGGTGCTGAATGTGCGGTGGGCGACGGTGGATCCGAACCCGGCGGCCCAGGCGCGGGAGAAGCGGCGGGTGGAGCAGACGGCGGCGGAGCTGATTCGGAAGATGATGTCGGCCGAGGAGCTGCGGCGGCTGGAGGAGGAGACGGGCGGAACGGCGCACAAACGGCGGCGGCCGGACCGGATGATTGGGGGAAGTGGAGGAAGTGGGAGGAATGCGGGGAATGCGGGGAATGCGGGGGATTTGGGGGCAGTGTGGGGTAGCGGGGCAGGAAGGGTGGAGTTTGTCCGAGGGGAAGGAGGGGCAGGAGGGGCAGGAGGGGAAAGCGGGGAAAGCGGGGATTATAGCGGTGTAGATGGGGTCAATGGAGGGGCAGATAGCGGCGAAGACGGAAACGGAAGCGGAAGCGGAGATTATGGAACCGCCGCGCCTTCCGGCACTTCCTTAGTGTCAGGTGCGACACTTTCCGCTTTGAAGGCCCTGAAAAACTCTCACAAAAATCACAAGAAGGAAACAAACGAGACCCCGCAAAAGGGACAGCCTTTGTCTACTCTGTTGGGAGGCTACGGCGACAGCTCAGATGAGGAAGAATAGAAAGGAGATCAAAGGACAGAAAAAGGAAAGAAAGAAAGGATACTAAAATTGAGCGAAAGGAGTGCACTCAGAGAAAAGAGAGAATAATGATTTGAGGGATGAGCAACAATTCACATGGACATGGAATTCAATGTATGTAAAATAGTCAGGCTCTCACTGACAGAACGGTTGGCGAGTTGAGTAGCCAATTTAATTTTCAGTTGGTTGCCATTGAGGGACAATTTGGCGTATTGGTGGGATACGTAGAAAAATTGGATGGGAAGCCTAAGCAGATGAAGGGAAGTGGAAGAGAAGTGAGGCAGTTAGAATAGAGAGGATACGGAAGCGGAAATCGGACGAGGGAGAACGGGAAAAGAGAGTGGTGAAAAACGGGACGTCAGAGCGGAGGGTAGGAGGTGGACGGAAAGTAAAAGAGTGAAAGATGGGAAAAAGTCAAAAACAAGGATGACAAAGCTGAGTGAGGATAAGCGACGTCAGTTATCGGTGACTGAGAGATTACCTTCACAGGAAGAACAAAAACGAAAAAAGGTCAACTTTTCCAACTGAAGAAGTTCGTCACTACCTATTTACTCCAGTTTCTATATCGCCAGTACACTGCTTCAACCTACCGGAGTAGGGAGGTACTTCTTCTAATACTTTGGAAACCTGTCTATGAGACACCTGTTACATTATAGGTTTATTATTATTGTATACTCATCAATTATTGACATCCCCAATTAACCTCCTCTCCTCTATGTATGCAATGGGTAACTGATTGAGGTATCTAAATTTACGAATAGATACATATATACATAAATATATGCAGAGAATCACATATATGCACACCCAAATATGAGCCACTCATCTCTTCCATCATTCCGTTTCTCCTTCTCAATTTCCCAATTGCCCCATTCCTCCCTCATTTTATTCATGAGCCGCCTCTTGTTTCCCTCCCTTTTGCCGCTGCTGGGCTGCCGGATGCTTTGCCAGCTCTTCCGGCACGCGGCTGTGTTTCGACTTCATCAGCAGCTGCCGCAGCTCAAACATCACCTCGGCATCCTCGTCGCCCAAAAAGGTAATCGCCGTCCCGGTTTTCCCCGCCCGGCCCGTGCGGCCGATCCGATGCGTGTAGTCCTCAATAGTGCGGGCCATCTGGTAGTTCACCACCAGCGACACGTCGGCAATGTCAATTCCGCGCCCGGCCACATCCGTCGCCACGAGGAAATCTGCCGCTCCGCTCCGCAGATCCGACAGCGCCTTTTCCCGCTGTTCCTGCGTCCGTTTGCCGTGCATTGTGGCGGCTCGGAGGCCCTGGGAGTTGAGATATGCCGCCAGGGTTTCTGCGGTCTTCTGGTAGTTCACAAACACGATAATGGGCGGTTTGTACTTCCGCAGCCTGAGGATCTCTTTAAGGCGCCGCTGCCGGCGCTCCTCGCCCGGCACAAACTCGACAATCTGCTCCACCGTGTCTGTGGCCTTGCCGAGCTCGCCGATAATCACCGTCCCCGGGTTGCGCAAATACACAGAAGTCATTTTCTCAATCTCGGGCGGCATTGTGGCGGTGTACATCATTGTCTGGCGGTACTTTGTGGTGCCGACATTTGCCGAGATGTCCAAAGACCCGTCTGCCGGCTTCGCGTTTGTGACGGGCAGCTCGTCCAATATCTGTGTCACCTGCTCCTCAAAGCCCATAGAAATCATCCGGTCCGCCTCGTCCAGCACCACATAACAGCACTGCCGCAAAACCAGAGCCCGCCGCTCCAGCAAATCAATCAGCCGGCCCGGAGTGGCAATCACAATCTCGGCCCCCTGCCGCAGTTTGTACGCCTGCTCCTCAATTGTGCGCCCGCCGATGACGGAAGCGCAGCGGAAGCCGAGCGGGGCACAGAATTTTTCCGCCTCGGACTCAATCTGCTGCGCCAGCTCCCGCGTCGGCGACAGAATCAGCCCGTACGGGCCGTCAGCTTTAGTTGCCTCATTCAGCAGCGGCAGGTCCATAATGTATGCCAGCAGCGGGATGACGAAACTGGCGGTTTTGCCGCTTCCGGTTTGAGCCACGCCGACAACATCCCGGCCCGAAAGGGCAATCGGAATCGCCGCCCGCTGGATCGGCGTCGGCGTTTTATACCCAATGCGGGCAATAATAGACTTAATGCGGTCCGGGATCGGCGCCTCTTTCCAGGACCGCAAAGGGTGGGCCAGATTTGCCCCCTTTGTGGATATTTCGTAGTCTTCTTTGAATATGCGCCAGTCGCGGTCTTTCATTTTGTCTAGCGGTTTTTGTGACCAGTGGACGTCGTCCCATTTCTCGTGAGATTTGCCGTTGCGGCGCGGGATGTCGAAAGCGGAAGTTGCGGAGGCGGAAGAGAGGAGGGACGGTTTTGGGTTCGGGAGGAGGAGGGTGGCGCCGGCGGAGGTGTCGTCTTCGTTGTCCCATTCGAAGCGGAAACTGCCGATTTTGCTGCTTTTCTTCCGTTTGGGTTGCGGGGTAGCGGGGGAGGGGGCGGGGTAGGTGGGGTTAGAGGGGTGGGCGGAGTTCGGAGCAGAGTTCGGAACGGAGTTCGGAGCAGAGTTCGGAGCGGATGCCTTAACCGCGGCCGAAGTTGCCACAATCTGCTGTTTCCCCTGTTCCGCTTTCTGTTTCTCCAGCAGCCGTTTCTGGCGCTGCTGTTTGGACAGGAACTTCACCTTTGTAGACGTGTTTTCCAGTTTGCGCTTCTTGGCAATGATCTCCTCGATTGAGACAATTTTGTCCCGGTCTGTGCGGGGCGGCAACTCGGCCATTTCGTCTTCCGACGTTTCCTGAGGCGGGGCTGCCGTTTTGGCACTCTGTTGTGATTCGGAATTGCCATTGCTGCCGTTGCTGTCATTGCTGCCATTGCTGGTGTTTATTTCCGGCTGCGCGGGGGTGGGGTTGCCTGGGGGATTCCCGACAGATTCCATTTTGGTAAGAAGCCGAGGCGTTTAATTCCGCAGTAGTTAGAGTTGCGATTAGTGCCAGATGTTGCTCTCTCTTATGTTTGTTTATCTGCTTGCGTGTCGCGATGTATGAGAAAAGGAATGTTGATACTTCACACTTGTTCCACTCGGCCTTCAGCTGTGATCGGATTGGACTCGGCAAAAGACATCCAAATGCTGCCGATGCTTCCGTTTCTGCATTCCGCTTACTTCCCGGCACTGAACAATGAGAAAGGCAATAGAGAATAACCGAGAAAGCAAAGCAAGAAAGAAACATATGAATGTGAAAATGAAGCAGAGGTGAAAGAAGTAGAAACGGGAGGAGATGCGATATTGAGATGAGTGCGGACTTCGGGTCTCACCTCAGAGCTAAGAAGAACATCGCGTCTCACTATAGCATCAGGTCTCACCTTAACATCACATCTCACTCTAGCATCAATCTACATTGTAACATTACATCTCACTCTGACCCTAAAGTCTCCCCCCTTCCCCTCCCCTCCGATAGCCCCGCCCCCGCCCCCGCACTTGTCCCAAAATACCCCGAGGCGGAAGGCAACAAACCCAATGGAGAGACGGACATCCGCCAAGGGAAGCGGAGCCGATGGGTTGACGGAGTTGTCGGAGATGAGAAGTTGCCACTAAATTACGGGAAAGGTCGATGCCGAAACACATAAAGGAGGAACATTGGGGGCGGAAATTCGGTTGCTGCTCGAAAATCTCCAAAAGTGCAGGCAAAGGGAAAACATTCAAACGGCCTTCAAGCATCTCGGCAATCATCACGGAATTGCGATTCAATTGACCTTAGCCAACTCGGAAAAAGATACCAATTGAGGATTGCGTGCCAATTGAAAGGCGAAAAACCACAGACATTACCGAACGATTTTACCGGCATCTCAAATACATTCTCAAGAGACCAAAGCAACCCAAAGACAACCCCAAATCCCACTCATAACACCACACATCCACACACCCACAATGATCCAAGGACCCGCGCTCTACGCTCGGATGGCAGTTGTGTTTGCCATGGCCTACAAAACCTCCCGCGACGAGTCCCTTACCACTGAAGGAACTGCCATGGCTCTTCTCATTGGCCTCATCCATGCCGCCCCAGACTCCAGTCTGTACTTAGTGCTTCTACTCTCCTTTTTCGTGATCGGAAGCCTGGCGACAAATTACAAACGCAGAGTCAAATCCTCTTTGGTGAAGTCCATCGACATGAAAGCAGAAGGAGTGCCTGTCAGCGAACTGATTGAAATGCAGCTGGACCCCAGCTTCAAAGTCAGCCAGGACTACAAACCACCCAGAGGACTGGAACAGGTGCTGTGCAACTCTGGCGTGGCTGCGCTGCTGATATTCCTCCACATCACCAACTTCTCCACTTTCACCAACTCCATCTATGTCCCTATAGGAGTCACTGCTCAGTATGCCGGAGCTCTAGCCGACACCCTGGCTTCCGAATTGGGCATTGTAAGCTCGGCGAAAACGTATATAGTCGGCACGTTTACTCCGTGCCCACCCGGCACGAATGGCGGGGTAACTCTTTTCGGAACGGCAATGTCGCTGGTGGGCGGGGTCATCATTGGCACCATTTCGCTGTTTTTCGACCCTATTTCCGCCCGGCTGACGAAACCCCAGGAGCAGATTGCCTTTGTAGTGCTTATGGGCTTTGTGGGGCTGATTGGCAGTCTGATTGACTCGTTTTTGGGAGCAGCGCTGCAGCGCACGCTGGTCACTAAGGAAGGGAAGGTGATTGAGGTGGAAGGCGGCTCGCGGCTGAAAGTGGGGCCAGAGGTGCTGAGGAAGCACGAGATTAAGCTGGAGTCCGGGGCTGTTGATCTGCTAACGAACAACAGTGTGAATTTTGTCTCTACGGCAGCGGCAGCGGGGATTGGCATGCATTTGTTTTGGACGTTTTATGATACCAGCAAGGCTGTGTTTAGGCAGTGAGGAGGGGAGAGGAGAGGAGGGGAAGAAAGAGAGGAAGGGAAGGGAAGAAAGAGAGGAGAAGAGAAGGAAAGGTGGTGATTTGATGATGCTGGATGATAGGAGAGGTGGTGTTACATGAGTGGGAAGAGACATTTAATAAGGAAGGAGATCTCTGAATCGATAAACCAAACTATCTAACAAGTCTCATCTCATTTATAACATATCTTTCTTCATGAAGTAGCTTTCTGGGCATCTCATCTTGTCTTTCTGAGTCCGAGGTGGAGAGAATTTGAAGTAGGAGGAGAAGAGGTCCACGACAAAAATGATAGTAATGACTTTACAACGGAAGAAGAGAAAAATGGTGAAGGTATTCAAAGAGAAGAAGTAGCTATGTTCAGTTAAATATCTTCAAGTCACCTCAAAGTCTCTATTTGAACTTCTAGAAGACATTCAAATGATTTGAGCTGGATATGAATGCCTCATCAATTTGGTTTGACTCTCTGCTTGATCTGGATTGCATTATTTCACTACTACCCAGCAGTCAAACTTCTCATTTCTAGAGATTGCTGAGAGGGTCCCAGGCGCTGATTTCATGGATGACAAGCTCTGACAAATCAGAAATAAAAGGACAAGGTCCACCCAAAATACTTGAACTTCTAGAGGGAATTCAATGAGAATGCTGAAGATGCAATTTATGGTGCAATACAGCTATTCATAACGATACCGTCAACGAGAGGTAATGGTGAGAGATACGGAGCCTACCAGTTCTAACACTATTTATGGAGTGAACGTGGAATACAATTCATGCAGCTCAGTCAGGTCGGTTACTCAGGTGCAGGAGGAACCATCCTTTTCCCAGACTGACACTTTCTTAAGTCACCCTAATGAGCCATTTGGGAGCGAAGTATACAGCAGATGGATAAAACCAGCTTTGTTCTTCCATTGGCAGTCCCTCAGTCTCTCAACAGTTTATCTACCCTTACATCTCGAAAAATGCGGAGGGTCTATTGTTGTTCCCAAGTATGTAACTTACGTTTGAATCATCATGAATCCATTCCTGGTGTCCTCTAATGCACAAGAAAATGAAACATCCCGCAAATTCAGAGTACAACTCCTCTATATTGTATTAACTCTTCTCCTCTATAATCACACTGTCAATACCCCTCAGCCTCATAGTTACTCAGTTCACACTGCTCTTGTCCACAATTACATAGTCCTTCTCATACTCTCCATCCTCATCAGACCCTTCCAAGTCGTCTTCGGAATCGTCGGAATCGTCGGAATCCTCAGACTCATCCGACTCATCCGACTCATCCGACTCATCCGACTCCTCCCCACTTTCCTCCCCACTTTCTTCCCCAATTTCCCCCCTCTCCCCTCTCTTTCCCCCCTCCTCTCCCTCCTCCCCCACCTCGTCACTCTCATCCAACGTCTCCAGCGTCACCTGATACCCCAGCCCCTCCAACCCTGCAACCAGCGAATCAATGCTCGAGCCGTGGCTGGCAGCAAAAACACAACTCCGTGCCTCATCAAACAAACCCAGCACATATTTACCCATCACAGCCTTCACATCCTCCACCGACACAGCCGCCAGTCTGTCCAAAAACACCTTCCGGTCCCGCTGGCCTTTGATCACCTCGTTCACATAGGCACACATGGACGCCTCAAACACGTGAGACTCCCCCTCGGCTAGCAGATTCACATAGCTTGACAGAGACTGCTCCAGCATTAGTTGGTCAATCTCCGCTTTGCCACTCGTAAACTCCTCTACAGTCTTGCGGGCCTCTGTTATGGACCCCATGGCATCGGCAGCCCGGTACACAGAATACACCAGCATTCGGGTCTCAAAGTTGAGGTACATGTTGGCTCCGTAGGCCAGCCCGCGGCCCCGGATGCTTCTCCACAGGGGTCCCTCGACACAGCGGAGGTATCCTACGGCCAGCATAAGTGCGGGAGTTTCCGGGTCGGAATAGCTGAGGGGCACTCGGGTCACCACGTTGATGAATGCGGACTCAGACCCTGGAGTGGAGACCACATAGGCCTCGTGGGCGAGGGTCTGGCCCAGCGGGGACAGCTTGTTGAAGGCGCGGGGTAGTGGGGTCACGTGATCGGAGGGGGTCGAGACGGGAGGAGACCCGAAGTTGGTTCCGCTGTTTGGGTCGTTTGTTCCGACAGCCGAGCCGACAGCGGAGCCGCCGGCCGGTCCGACAATTTCCCGCCAAGCCAGCACAGGGTCGGCAATCCGGGTAACATCACCCGACACCAAAATCCGCATATTGTTATTAGTGAACAGTTTGGCTCTTATAGACTCCAACTCCTCCACCATCCCCGGGTACCTCTCATCATAGTCTCGCAGAATCTGAGCGAAATAGTCCCTGATAAACAAATCATCGTTATTCTTCCTCAGTGACGTGTCTGCCATAGTATGGCGGGTCAGCAGCGACTTCATCATTGAGTTGCCGTCTCGTTTCCGTTCCGGGATGCGGTTGAGAAACACTTCAATAGCCGTTTTCAGCCGCTTTTTATCAAACACAGCATGCCGCATGCACCGCACCAGCCACGCAATAGCCGTGGCGTACTTTTCCACCTCAACTTGCATTTTCAGCGTCATGAGCTCTGAAAACCCGGAAGCCAAACCAGAAGAGTTAGGGAAATCACAGTATATGGAATGATTCACAGTATTGTTCTTCAGCTGGGAAATAACCTCCTCGTGATCCATATACTCTCCAGATGGCAGCCGCACAGGGAGGTTAAACAGCTCGGTAAATATCATAGCCACCAAAGGCAGTTCCCGAGGGTTGAGCATTTGAGTGGATATGCCCACCCGCAGCTCGACAAAGTTGGACTTGAAATGCTCAAAATGGATATACAGAGGGGACTTGTCCGTTTGCAGGGCTTCCAAGAGCTCAGCCTCGCTTTTGTCAATAAGCTGCTGAATGGCATTACTCTTTTCGCTCAGTTCAGAAGTACCCTCGGCAGCTCGGGCCAACCCGGATTTGGCGGCCACAGTGTCAATAAAGTCGATCTGCTTCGGGTTCGGCATTTTATAGCTGCGGAGAATGTCCTCCGGGATCGGCTTGTTGTTGGCTTCCTCGGCCTGTTTCAGTTTAGCCGCCAGTCTCTCCAGTCCCTCTTTGCCGTACTGTTTCTTGTATTCCTGCCGTCTCTGCTTATTGGCCCTTTTCAGCTGCTTGTACATCTTTTCCGACGGTCTGCCCAGCACGGCAATGTGCTTATTATCAAGGAAATACTTCCGCAGGGTTTGAATCCACTGTTCCGCAGTCCAGTTTTTTAGTTCGTCATACTCCTTCAAGGATTTAGACCATTTGGCCAGTTCTGAGCCGTCAGAGCTGCCGTAGAGGAAGTCGAGAATGCCCACTGTGGCGAGATTGTTAGGGGATTTTTCCGTCGCAAGCACAAAACGCACTTTGGACTGCTGCAGAATGTCCCTTATTCTGGTAAGGCTGAATTCCCCTTGCTGGATATGCTGTTCAATAACCTCAAACACCCGCTGCTTGCATAGTTCTAATTTATCCGAGGGCACTCCGGAAACGTACAGATTGATCCCCGTGTACAGATAATCGTCAGTATAGTAGTCTACGTCTGTTGCCAGCGGGTCGTCGATCTCCACCAGTTGTTTCTGGAGGATGGCCAGAGAGGATTCTGTCAGGTATGTGCCAAGCATGTCAATGGCCAGGTTTTCCACAACGTCTGAAGTCAGGGGCCCAAACCAGCTGATGGAGAATTCTCCGGTAGACTCGTCTTTGTCCGGGAACTCAATAAGTTTAGTGATACTTTCCACCGGCGGCTTGTCCTTTACAGGAGAATCGACAAAAGGTCTGTAATAGTAGTCTGGGAAGAGCTTAGGATCCTTTAGTGGTTCCAAATGGTTGCTGTCGAACTCGTTGATGAGCTGGAAAAACTCCTTTTGGTCAATGCGGCCCGTGATAATGACGGAGAGGTTATTAGGCCGGTACCGCAGCTTGTGGAACGCTCTAATGGCATCGTTTGACAGAGTGCGCAGGTTTTCCGTCAGCCCGCCAGTCTCGTGACTGTAGCCCGACTGCGGGAGGTACATGTTCCGCATGGCCTCCAGGTTGATAAGCGAGTAGGCCTGGTTTTCCACATTCAGCATTTCGGAGAAAACAACTCCCTTTTCCTTGGCCTTGCCGTCCAAATGATACACCTCAGTCGTACATGCCTCGTCAGTTATGGTAGGGTACAGCACGTGATCGAGATATATAGGCAAAAGCATGCGGAACCCTTCCCAGCCGGCAGAACAGAGTGTATAGACAGTAGAGTCTGTGGCGGTCCAGGCGTTGGTGTAGGAGTAGCATCTGTTGCCTAGAGTATCCAGAAGGCCTTTGTAGGGATAGTTTTTCGATCCCATAAAGATGAGATGCTCCAGAGTGTGGGGGCATCCTGAGTCGTTGTCGATTTCGGTGGAAACAGCAAAATAGCCATTGACAAGCGGAGACGGCTGGTCTATCAGCACAACCTGCAGACCGGTTCGTGTGGATCGGTATTTGCTGATATGGGAGGGCGCGTACTCCACGTCAAAGTCTGCCAGACGCTCAAAGTTGCCCTCCATGATGGAATGGGATGTGGAGGTGAAAAGGGGATGTGAGGGGGTTTTCAGATGATAGTTGAGTTTGCTGCTGATGCCTATTTGGAGTTTGAAGTGCCTCGTTGAGTTTGCAATCCTGAGATTTCTTATCATAACAAATGTTTGAATGGTTTTATGATACCAAAATGAAATTTCTTCGCGCTCGGATGGTTTCCGCTGTAGAGGTATTGTTTCCGGGAAAATATATTCCGGAGATGATACAATAAGCTGAAGAGGCGGGGAGCCAACTGAGGGAAATCTTGTGATGTGTGATGGTGTATTGCCCTAGCAAGTGTTTGCTGCTTTGGAGTCTGTAGAATTCTATTTGTAAGTTTAATGTTTGAACTGCTCTCTCATCAGATCTTTGTCCATCAAGAGGGAATGTGCTTGCCATCTTTTCCCTGTCTGGTCGGCCTTGAAAAGTAGAGCTCTGAACGACCCTCGAGTCTCCTTCTGGTAGCCTTTAATACGGAGGGAGACGTGAAACTGCAAAGAGGGAATCGATCTCAGGCATCAGGTAGTTCCTTGTCCGCTTGTGGCGACTGTTGCTGATGAATCCCATCAAATCACAAGCCTCCTTTGTTTCCAACAACCTACATCCATCATCCTACCTATCCTGCTTACACCACTTGCGAGAGCCTCAGTGTCTGGCTGCTATTCTCTGCTCAGTCCTTTCAGTCTCGCAGCACCCCCTCGCGTCCCACCTCCCATCCCCACTATCCCAAACCGTAACAATTTGAGTCACTCTTTTTGCCAGGTGTAGAGGTGTAAAACCCTTTGTTGCCGCTGTTTACAAATCTCTGAGGGACCAAAACACGAACTGCCAGTCCCCCCATTTCCCGTCAAGACCCCAATTGCCAAAAGGCTCTGATAAGCTTAGGAGATGATCCAGACGCGACAGATAAGGAGACAAAAATTCTACTTACTGACCTGAAAAACTACTGGGCCCAATTGGAAGGATATAAACTATCTAAAAGCCACCAAACTACTGGGTGCCTCCAAGATGAACAGCGACTATGGCAGCAATGAGGCCATTCTCCGGAAGCTGGATATGCTGGAGAATGAGCTGAACGGCATCAAACAGTACATCACGCGGCTGCCCAACCGCGAAGAGCTGCCCATGATGATCTCCAACGTCATCCAGGAGCTGGAGCTGGCACTCCACAATCCCGTGACACGCACAGTGGACAACCGCGTCGTCACCCTCGACCCCCGCGAGTCCTACATCTACAATCTGAGGGGTCTGAGAGCCCAGGCATACACGCGGGCGGCCCGCGAACACCAAATGAACGACGCGGACGGCATAGATCTGGACTATCCCGATTTGAATTTGGAGGCGGCGCGCGGCGGGCCGGTGGCGGGGGCAGATGCCGATACCGGAGCCGGTGCTCAAACTGTGCAGAACCAAATGGGCAACAGAGTTGTGCCGGTGGCGCTGACGCAGCAGAGACAGCGGACCGAACAGCTGATGAGCCGGTACATTTCGCGGGGCGGGAATGTGGCGCAGCCGGCCAACCGGGGCAATGTGGCTGCCGGGCCTGTTGGCAATGATGTGAGTGTGGAGCAGGCGGCACATAACAATGCCTATATTAATATGGGCGTGGGCAATGTGAATGCCAATAATGGAGGCGTGCTGGGGGCCGGCGGCAACGGCATGGTGTCGTCGGTACTGAAGGGCAACGACAGCGCAAACACAAGCGGCGTGCTGAACAGCAATGATGAGGACGAAGGCGATGATAACAATGACGGCGAGGTGATTGACTTTGAGTTTTCACATGCCAAGTCTGTTCAGGATGTGGTGGACGAATGGTATCACGGGGTGAACGGCAGGCCGTCGATTGAGTCCATGGAGAGAAGATACGGATGCAAATGGCGGACGGGGCCTAATCGGAAGTTCAAAAAATCGTATCATCGACGTAAGCTTATTATACGCACGGTAGCAAAGTCCATGCAAGACAGGCAAATCAACCAGCAACAGGCGGTTGAGGAGCTGGAAAGAGCCAGGATCAAGGAAGACGGTACGAAGCAGTCGGTATACTGGCTGTTTACCCATATTCCCGAGACCATCCGTCCCAAGAAGAAGTCTTCGGGATTTCGCAAAGATATGGATTGAGTGTACAGAGTGCCAGTATTTTGTTTGGGTGTGTGGTAGTGTGTCGGGGCATCTTGTTACATTATGAGCTAGTTGGTTATTGTATATTATGAGTTTTATAGCGGTTCTGTCGAAAGCGACCAATTCACTGTATTGTATTATATCGGCGATTGCAGTATGGAGGCATTGATAGCGAGAAAGGTGGGATATGTGGAGGACATTTGACAAGGCTAAGATGGGGGATCTCATCAGATGATAGTTCAAAGTTCCTTCTTGGTCTGGGCCACTAATGACAACTTTGAGCTGAGAATCACCTAATCACCAGTAATAAGCTAGGTGCTTGCAGATACTGTGAGTAGAATGGTGTCTTTCTCTTTGATTGACTTTCCCATCAAGAGTAATCTTATCCCCACAGTGAGATTTTAGGTCAACAGCTAAACTTGTACTAATCCCTTCTTGACGAACTAACTAGTTAGTTTATCCAGTAGGTAGTGTTGTTTAACTTGCTTCTGCAGTCTTGTTTTCCGTGAGTTATGTATTTCGGCTGCTTTTGAGCAGCTTCAGCATATGATCAGTTCCTATCAAGCAATGAAAGTGTTGTATGGAACGAAAGGGGTGGGTTCAGATGTCTTTTCTATCAAGTTGTGTCCCTCTTCTCTTACTGACGAGCCTCTGGTAAGTAATCAAAGGTATGGAAGAAAAGAGTGTTAGTGAGAATCAGCTGTGGTGTTAACTAAAACTTGTTTAGTATTGGTCTGGTGATTGGATACCGTTGCCCATTTGGTCAAGAGCACCCGAGCATCAGCGAGAGCAAACAGTTCGCCCTGCCTAGTGCGCTGGTATCGCTCAGTATGACTTCAAAAGTTATATTACCTCTTACACAAGTGACAGACAACTGCGATCGTAACTGTACTCCTGTAACCTGTTCACATTATGCATTCATATATTACTCCGACAGGGTTACTGAGTGATTCCCGAGACCCTCCTAGTGTCAGTAATCCATCAGTCAGGCATTGGCAGAAACAGTCACCTTGGCTGTTTCTACCGTAGGTTCAGATGTAGAGTTGATGGAGGCAGCGTCAGCAAATCCCACAGGGGCAGTAATTTCCGTGGGGGTCTTAGCGGTGCCGTTCACCGGAGCTGCAGATTGCTGAGACACAGTAGTAGCCAGTTTGCCGACAATTTCAGAGGAGAGTTGTTTAGTCGTATTGAAGCCTGCAACAGCAAGATTGAGAGCAGAGTTGGATCGCGACTCCAGTTGCTTGATGGTTTCATTGATCTTCTCGTTCTTGGTGATGCTCTCCGGGATTACAATCTTCTTACTATTCTCCGCAGCCTTCTTCTTGTTCTCGTCAAAAATCTCCTCCACGTGCTTCTTTGCATTGACAGACGAGGAGCTGACCAGCGGCTTTGCATGCGAGAAAAAACTCTCAATTAGTGTCTTGAAGCGCACCAACTCGTCTTTCGACACATCGCCATTGACACTCTCGTCCACCAGATTCATCTTCTTCAGAGAGCTTTCCAAATAATCATTGATAGGATGGACAAGCAGCGAACTGAACTTCTCATACCCAGCCAAAACAGGAGTCTTCACAAGAGACTCCACTTTGGGGATCGTCACATCAACCTGGCTCAAAACATAATCTCCATAGCCATCAATCCGGCCCAAAACCTGCTTCAACGGCCCCGGCACAAGCTTCTGGCTCACCAGCGCATAGGTATAATTAAACCGCGCAATCAGGGCATTTGCCAGTGTGAAAGACTTCACGTACTCTGCGGGCTTCGCCACTACAGGGTACTGGTATAAATGTTTCAAAGTGAGCGACTCCATCTCTATCTCCTATTCCGACCTTCTAGTAACCAGTAACCAGTTTATATTCAGTTTATCCCACGCAAGAACAGTCCATACACTATCTGTCTACTCTACTCGTCTTCAAAGCATACAGAACATCCCTTCCATACCTCCCAACTCACCAACAAAACATTGATAAAGAAGTAAACATCAAAGAACCCCTCTTCTTTTTATATCTCCCGCCTCCTTCTTCCACTCGCAATCTCTGGTTGGCCCCACGCAGCCCGCCCATTATCACATGCCAATAAGTTGTTTTCCCTTGCAACTCTAAACCTTATGCAGTTACATCACTTCCGAACTTTATTTCCCTGAGCGATGAGTCGGAAACAACGACAAGCAAATCTCACTGTAAATCTCACCAGACACTCTATCGAGCGAGTGTGGTGAGGTAATGGCTACGGCAGTGCCCACATTTCATATCAGATCAGTGAATGAAACTCACGAGTCCCTGGAATCGTTTGAATGAAATCACGTCTGACAGTAGCGAAACCCAGTGTGTGTTTCCTCCATGTACTCTGTCTAGGCTGGCCCCCTGTGAAGGTGAGCTTCCGGTTATTTGCAGTTGCATGTGAAGATGGCGCGTTCTCCCAACAATACAGGCCAGCTAAAGTTTCCCCAAAGAACTTTTAGCTTGCAGTTAAATTAGCTGACAGGCTGTTTAAGTATAGGGAGTAGTCTTCTAAAGCTGCTCAGCTGAGCATTTCTGCTTGTCTTGCTGCCGTTTGGTTTCGACGAAAACACTGCAGGCATAACCCGAATCCTCCTCTCAGCGGCCGGCTCAGAATGTATTTGAATCGTCTGCTGAAGTCCAAATCAGGCAGGCCGATGCTGCTGTGTCGATGTAGTCGAGACCGTTTATCTGATGCCCACCACCGCTTACTGAATTGAGCACCTGGCACGGGATATCGGACAGCCCACCCAGTTAGGCCAAACTCTAATCTGCAGCCGGTTACGTAAGTTCCAGGAACTAAGCGCAGGTTTTCGCGCTAAAAGCAAACGTTAATCCGGGAGCGGATGAGAGGAGACGCGATGTTCGAGACTCGGGCCGGTCCGGCGGGCCGATGAGAAGGAGGAAAGGAACCAGAGGGGCAGCTACCTGGAAAATGGAGGGGAAAAGTGCGGGGTATGGCATGATTTATTAGCGCAGTTCTACGGAAAAATGCCTTGAATTGGCATTGGCTTTTGGAACATGAATTCAGAACGTCAGAAGGGAATGTAGGATGAGACGGGAAGTCAACCGTAGTAGTTTTCCAGTATGTGTAATATTCAGCCTTCTATGCCTGGCTAGACATGAAGGAATGTCAGGGTATTCACACAATAGTACACAGTAATACACAGTAGTAGGCAGTATCAAATACATAAACACATGAGGATCCTATTGTGTCATAAGGGACTCCACACCTCCCCATGCCTCTATAAAAGACATCGGCCCCTATCTTCTCTCCTCATCAACTCCTTCTCAAAGCATGCCAAACTGATCTTCCTTCAGCGCCTGCTGCAGCTTTTTCCGGTCATTGGCCACTCTCTGCCCGTGTTTCTTGACCCCCCTAGTAGCGCTCGGAATCCCAGACACATCCGGCAACCCAACCCCTCCAGCCGCTGGATTATTCGGAGGAGGATAGCCACCCCATCCGGGAGGAGGTGGGCCATAGCCACCATAAGGCGGCTGCCCATACATATAGGGCGGACCGTGATATCCCGCCCCGGGATATCCCGGACCCGGTCCCGAATATCCATGCGGCGGAGGCGGACCTGCATAACCCTGCATGGGTGGTCCGTACCCCTGGGGCGGAGGGTATCCGGGGGCTGGCGGGTATCCTTCGTACCCCTGCGGGGCCTGCGGGGGTGGATACCAGTACCCGCCTTGGGACGGCGGCCCGCGTCCGAATCCGGGAGTCGGACTCGGAGATGACCGGTTCTGCATCCTGATTGGTGGGCTCTGGGAACTGTGTTGCCGGTCGGAGAGCATCGGGGCACTCTGGCGCTGTACAGAGCTGCCAGCCCCTGTTTTGGGACGGCCTGCCCCGCCGTCGGATCCGCCCGCCGGTCCGAAAACCCCTCCTGCCGAGTTCGGAGGGCCAAAGTTCATGCCGTCGCCGACGTTCGGCATTGACCGGTTGCGCGGCTGATTGTACGACCCCTTTGCCGCTCCCCAGCTTCGGCTGGACGGAGCCGGCGAAGCCGTTCGGGCTCCTCCGGACGTCGGCCCGGACGTCGGCCCGGCCGGCAGCCACTGTGGCTCAATTGGGTAGTTTCCGAGGTACGCTCCTTGCGGCCCCGGCCCCGGTCCCGGTGTCGGCCCGGCCCTCGGAGCGAGCGGATGCCCTTGCGGCACCCCCGGCCCATAAACCGGCCCCGCGGGCCCCGCAGGACCCGGCCCCCATGCCCCGGGAGGCACTCCCGGATTTGCCGGTCCCGCCGTCTTTTCCACCCGGTTTTTCCCGGGCGGCAAATTTTCCGCCGCAACTCTCCGGTGGGTTTCGGCATCCGCTTCGGCATCCGCTTCGGCATTTCTGTTCACATGTAACGGCGTATTCACCAATTCCGCCTCCTTCAAATTTTTACCACCATTCGAAGCAGCGGAAACGGAGGTGAAATGAAGAGACCCCTCGCTAGATTTGGAATGAGAGCCGCCGGCTGCTGCAACAGGCGCAGGAGAGCCGGAAGCCGAGGAGAGGGAAGACGCGGAAGAGAAAGCAGCCGAAGAGGCAGCCGAGGGGGCAGCCGCGGCTGCAGACGGGACGGGATTCGGCAGCGGTTTTGTCACTCTATCCGTTTGTGACTTGTTTGTTTGTACTCTACCGGGGGGAGGTTTCCTTTCCAGTATTTGCGGTTTGATTTCCGGCAGAGGTTTTGACGCCACAGAGTAGCTTTCCACTACTGTGTTGACTGTTTCTGTTGCCAGTTTGCCTCCACTTTGAAGTGAGATGCTGCTGTTGTTGTTGACGCCGTTGCTGTTACTGGCGAATGGGGGCTTTAAACTGCCAATTTGGCCGTATTCGGCCTGAGCGCCACCAGCTGCGCCACCAGCTGCGCCACCGGCCAAGCCTCCTGTGGCGCCGGAGATGCCTAATTCGTCAGCCTCCAGTGCGCCCGGCAACCGCATCTCAGCCCCACCTGCGCCACCTGCGCCACCTGCGGCACTGCTGACAGTAACAGAACTGTGCGTATACGACGCCACAGAAGGCTGACCCCAAGAATACTGACTGGAAGACGCCTCCTCGTTCTCCTCTTCCGAGCCGAGTTCGGAAGCACGTTCCGAGCCTCGGCTGTCGGCACTTCCGCTCAGGTCCCGAGCCGTCGTCACGTTCCGCAGCGGACTCACGTGCCGGGAGGATATCGGGGAACCCCTTTTGGGACTCCAATCCGGAACAGCCGATGCCGCCACGCAGTCAAAAACCGGGCTGGCCGACGGCCGCGGCGATCCGGGAGCAG
>JAKTWI010000329.1:14566-28343 GCA_030561065.1 Sporopachydermia cereana | reverse complement strand
CGGAAGCGGAAGTGCCGACGGAAGTACCGCAAGTGCGGGAACTCTTACCGAGAAAGCCGAAAATGCCGATAATGCCGAAAAAGCCGAAGCCGCTCCCCGCACAGTGTCGGAGCAACTCGACGCCTATCTTTCCCTTTTCGGCCTTTCCGGCTCGGAAGCGGAACTCGCCGCCGCCCGGCGGGACCACTCCGTGCCGCCCGGCACGCACGCCGTCATCATTGACGGCCCCGCGCTGGCCCAAGTGCTGGAACAAAACCTGCAGCACAAATTCGTGCTTCTGTGTAAACAGTGCCGAGCCGTTTTGTGCTGCCGCGTGTCCCCCGCCCAAAAAGCCGCTGTGGTGCGCACCGTGCGCAAAAACCTGCACGTGATGACGGCGGCCGTCGGCGACGGCGCCAACGACGTGGCGATGATCCAAGCCGCCGACGTCGGCATCGGCATTGCCGGCGAGGAAGGCCGCCAGGCCGCCATGTCTTCCGATTTTGCCGTCGCGCGTTTCCGTTTTCTGGCCCGTCTGCTGCTTGTGCACGGGCGGTGGTCGTACAAGCGGCTTGCCGAGATGATTCCGTGTTTTTTTTACAAAAACGTGGTGTTTACTTTGGCCCTGTTTTGGTACGGCATATACAACAACTTCGACGGCTCCTACCTGTTTGAGTACACATACCTTATGTTCTACAACCTGGCCTTCACGTCTCTCCCCGTGATTTTCCTCGGCGTTTTGGACCAGGACGTGTCCGATTCGGTATCGCTTGCCGTTCCGGAACTGTACCGATCGGGAATTCTCGGAACGGACTGGTCGCTGCTCCGCTTCTGGCTGTATATGCTGGACGGCTTCTACCAGTCGGCGATATGCTTTTTCTTTGCCTACCTGCTGTATTTGTACCCTCCGACGGTGTCCGCCTCGGGTCTTCCGCTGGACCAGCGGTACTGGGTCGGCATATATGTGGCGTGCAGCTGTGTGGTGGCGTGCAATTTGTACGTACTGCGGCGGCAATACCGATGGGACTGGCTGACTTTGCTGCTCAACGCGCTTAGTAATTTGGTTGTATTTTTCTGGACGGGTGTTTGGACGGTAAGTACCCGGGCGACGGAGTTTTACGATGCCGCGCGGCAGGTGTTTGGGGCGGTTTCGTTTTGGGCGTATTTCTTTGTGACGGTTGTGGCGTGTTTGGTGCCGCGGGAGATTGTGTCGTGTGTGCGGCGGATATACTTCCCGCGGGATGTGGATATTGTGAGGGAGGAGGTGAGTGTGGGGAAGTTTGATGGGTTTGGTGTCGGGTACGATCCGACTTTGGAAAGTGGGGGCGGGGGAGGGGTAGGAGGGGTAGGAGGGGAGGCGAAGGATTTGGAGGCCGGAGAAGCCGAGGGGCGGAATGGGCCGAACGGGCCGAACGGGCGGAATGGACGGAACGAGCGGAACGAGCCGATCGGACCCGACGGAGACGGCGAAAGCGAGACGTCTTCTGTGTACGGCCCGGGGCCTGTGGCAGGGCCGGAGGCGAACCCCGCGCTGGCCGGAAGCGGAAGCGGAAGCGGGCGGAAGCCGAGCCGCAAGCCGAGCCACAAGCTGAGCCGCGTGGCGCAGCTGCTGATACACCCGAAACGGAAACTCGGAGCGGGGGCGGGGGCTGTCGGGGCTGCCGACGCCGCTTCCGCCGCTTCCGAGCCTCCGTCTCTGCACGACCTGCGGCTGTCGATGGCCCGATCGGGTCAGTACAGCAGTTCGCTGGCGCTGGACCGGGTGCGAAGTTCGGTTTCTGTCCCGGGGCTTTCCGAGGCGGCGGATCTGATTTCAATGCACTCGCGGCATACGGGCATTCCGTCGATCCGCACCGATTCCGTCTCCAGCGTTCCGACGGGGCGGTAGAGGGGAAGCGGAAGCGGAAGCGGGACGGACGGTTTGGACGGAACGAGCGGAACAAGCGGAAGCGGAAGCGGAAAAGGAACCGGAAGTGGATGGAGATGCGAACTCGGAACGGTTCGGAATGGCTCGAAACGTTCGGAACGGCACGGAGAAAGCCGAAAATAGAAATTGCCTCCCTCCCCCAAATACCCACGTTTTTCTTCTCTCCCTCTCATTCTTTTTTTTTCTTTTCCATTTTTGGCAATTTTATCTTTAGAAACGGAGTGTCCGGTAGGAGCTCCAATGTATTTATGTGATTTTGTATGAGATTATTTATGAGCTAATTGAGTCGTTTTGGTTGTATATTGAATGAGTCATTGAGGAGGGTTCGGGGCCGGCAGTAGGCGGAGGGCAGCAGGTGAGGGAAGGGAGGGGTAGATGTGAGGCAGGTGCGGGGTAAGTACGGGGCAAGGGCGGGGTAAGTGCGGGGTAAGTGCGGGGCAAGTGCCGAAGAGGTCGATGAACTGCTCCAAAAGACGGAGGCGACAAGGCGGAAGCGGAGAGGCGGACGGAAAGGCGGACGGATCGGCTGACAGATCGGACCAAAATGTGCCGTGCCTTTCACAGTAAAGACTTTTGGGCTCGAGACGCCTGGCAGACGGCAAACATGCCGAGTTTCGGATGTGTCGGATGTGTCGGATGAAAGGAGAATCAATAGGGTAGGAAAGGATGGGGGTTCCGAGAGATGTTTGTAGAGATAAGTAAGGATCAAAGGGACGGAAGGGACGAAAGGGACGGAAGGGACGGAAGGGACGGAAGGGACAAAAAAGGATGTAAATCATCCGAGATGATTAAAAGCGTTAGAGAGTAGTTAAGGAGAACATAAGAATGAACGGAGATGCGGGGATGAGAGGAGAAGACTTGTAGTTGACGGAGAACTTCCGGAATAGGAAAGTCCGAACTCGTTCAACCGGGAAACTCCGAACTCTTTCAACAGTCACATCCGCCCGGTAATAGTGTGACTCTTTGTAACAAATTGGGTACCGCAATTCCCGCAATTCCCCAATCACACCAAACTGCGCTTCTCCTCTCTTTGACCCAATTCAGTCCAATTCATTGCAGTATTCATCCCGAAAGAAGCAACAGAGCGACCATATCGGGAAGAGGAAACCCCAAACCGGAAGGCATATGTATATCCTAAAATGGCATCTGCACCACTCTGCGCCACACTTACACCCCGCTGAGCCTCCTGCGCCACACTGCGCCACTCCGCCCATCGCCTACACCACGCCGTCCAATCCGCGGTACACTTTGCCGAGTTTGTCCAGCAGAATTCCGACGGCAGCCACTGTGGAGTCGAAATCGCCGTACGCCAGCGCCTCCCGCAGCTCCGGCAGCAAATCCCCGCCGCCCCGCATCAGCTGCGGGGCATAAATCACGTGCCGCATCCACGGCCGCACGCGGAACAGCTCCGGCACCGCTTCCGTTTCGACTTCCGTTCCGAATTCCGTCCCGACTTCCGTTCCGAATTCCGTCCCGACTTCCGTTCCGAACTCCGTTCCGAACTCCGATCGGCTTTCCGCTCCGACCTCCGTCCCGTTTTGGCCCGAATTGCCGCTTTCGGCGTTCCGCAGCCGCTCCGCCACCACGTGACCGAGCCCGCGGCTGTGCAGCAGCCAGCGGTCGAAGTTAAACAAACGGTAGTTGATGGCGCGGATGCGGAACATAAGCGTCAGTTTGCGGAACATGCGGAACCAGGGGAAGTCGACGGTGAAGGTGTTTTCCGCGTTTGCGGCTGCCGCGTCGAATTGCTCCGCTTTTGCCGCCAGCGCCTCGGTCAAATTGCCTAATTCGGCAAGCAGCGCCTGCAGCGGCTGCGGCTGGGCGCCGTCCCAATTCAGGTACTTGCGGAGTTTGGCGCCGAGCCCGGCCGGGTTGGCCTGCCGGCTGCGCCACTCCGGCGGCACCTGCGCCACCAGCTGCGCCACCCGGTCTCGGATCTGTGCCGCATACCCGGCCGTGCGGAAGAAAATCACCTCCCGCTCCGACAGCTCGATGGCCAGCAGGCCGGCAAACTTCCCCGCCGTCACGTGCAGCGGATACACGGGAACGTTTTCGGCGTTTTCGGCAATTTCGGCATTTCCGGCCCATTCGGCCGTCCCGTTTGCGGTCAGAAACCGCCGCGACCACAGATACGAGTCGTACGGCGAGTGCAAATGCGGCACGGGGTCTTCCCTTCCGTCAGGCACAAAGCCGAAATCGACGCTCGGCACGCCCAAATGGTTTTGGAACACGGCATAGTCGGACCCCGAGCCGAGAACGCCGAGCAGCCGCGTTTGCTGCGCCTCCGGCGGCTGCGCCCCTGGCTGCTGCGCCTCCTGCGCCTCCCAGTAGTCGTGCAGGGACCCCACTTGGGACAGGTTGCGGGGCGCAGTGTGGCGCGGCACGCCACTGTGGCGGTCAAACTGCGGCTCCAGCCGCGGGGACGGCACCTTCCGCGCCACCTGCGCCACAGCCTCCGCCAGCAGCCCGCTGCCCCGCACCTCAAACCGGCTTCCGGCCACCACTCGGTCCAAATTAATGTACGCAAGCACGTTTCGGGAAATGTGCCCCGCACGGTCCTCGCCCCATTCGGTCGAGCCGAGCTGCCCCGCCGCCCCGCCGTCCCAGGACGCAAACACAATTGTGCGCGTCGGCCGCCAGCCGCGCCGCCGCAGCCGGCCGAACGCCCGCGCCAGCTCCAGCAGCACTGCGGAACCGGAGCCCGGCACGGCAGTGCCGCCGACGGCAAGCGCGTCCCGATGGTTGCCGATGACGATTGCCTCATTGGGAATAATGCCGTCCACTGTGCCGAACACGTTCACAATCGGCCGCAGTTTGTACTCCTGGTGCGACACAAGCCGGAGGCGGGGCGGCGGGGTAGCCCCGCGCAGGTAACCGAGCAGGCGGGCCGCGTCGCGCGGGGCTATCGGCAGCGACGGGATAGCGGGCAGTTCCGGCGGCGGCAGCACGTGCTTTGTGAAGCGGCCCGAGCCCCACCCGGGCGTGGTGGGGTCGCCCGGCTGTTGGCAGGCCAACAGCACAGTGTCTCGCTCGATGGCGGAGGGGTTGCGCCCGCCGCCGGCGGGGTAAGGCGGCGGGGGCGGGGTAGATGCGGGGTAGTCGTGGGCGGGGTCGCGGTACAGAAGCACGCCGGCACAGCCGAACTCTTCCGCCAGCCGCACCAAAACGCCGGCGGGGCGGTCGCCGCCGACCCGCACTAGCGCGATTTGGCCCGAAACGTTCCCCGCGCGGATGAAATCGGCGGGGCTGCCGGCCCCCGCATCGAAGTACCCCGCTTCGACATTACCCGATGCGGAATAGCTGTGGAACGCGGGAACGGGCTGCGGGAAGCCGGTGGCGGGGTCGCCGGGGAGGGGGTCTTCCTGAAGAGGCAACTCGCCGAGCGGGGCGCCGGAGGCCGCGTCCAGCAGCTGTACGGAAGCCGAGATCGGCATGTTGAGGTACACGTCGTACTGCTTGCGGGACACGGAGCCGAGCCCCGCCGCCCGGAACGCCGCTTCCGTATACTCCGCGGAGGGGTAATTGTCGCCCGGGAGGCGGCGGGCGGCCGAAGTGCGGCGCAAATAGCCGTCCACGGCGTCGGCGTCCAGCGACTCAAACAGCAGCCGCTCGGCATCAAAATACGTCACTTTGTTTTCATGCAGCCGGCGGAGGTCGCGGCTGAGGGAAGTGCGGGGTAGGAAAACAAGGTTAAAGCCGAGGAAGAAGAGAATGCCGAAAGCGGAGCAGGCCAGAAAGCGGATGAGGGGCGGAAATGCCCCGTGCTGGGGCGGGGGCGGGGGCGGGGCAGAGTCGGCCCGCGTGCGTTTGCGGAGGCGGATGCTGCGGGTGTCGGGGAAGAAGTCGCGGAAGATGCTGATGTGGTGTTCGGTGGCATCGTCGGCGAGCAAAGACACAACGGAGTTGTGGCGGGGTAATGTGGCGGGGTTGGCGGGGGCGGGGGTGGCGTGGCGGACCGAGTGTGCCGTCGGCAGCAGTGGCTGAGTTTCAGACATTTGGAGGGTGGGGGAGGGGAAGGTGGGGTCAAAGAGGGGCAGGCGGGGTAGGCACTGAGTGTGGGGTTAGCGGGGTAAGCGGGGTAAGAGGGGTATGGCACACAAAACTCTACAGACGAAAGGAAGACTCCAGTGGCAGCTCGGCTGCTCAACAGCCTTCGGCTTTTGCGTTCCGCTCCACTTGGCCTAACCAATGAGTTGACACCGATAAGAAGCGGTAAACAAGCCCGAAACCAACAAACGCCGAGGTGGCAAGGCGGATAGGACAGAAGCGCGTAATGCGGTAGATAGTTTCGTGTCAGTTCGGTGATTTTTGGGTCTGTCGGATGCGCCGAGGGGCTCCACTTAACGGAAAGAAGCGGGAAAGGAAGGAACGTTTTGGCCTTCGGAAAACGGCTGTTTATCGGCAGGACCGGAAGTGGAAATAGAGTTTATGATGACTACGGGGGACTGCAGATATATGCAGAATGGTGCATGAGGGGGGAGGAGATGTAAAGGGTGGGAAGAGTTTGGTAATGGGCGACTGCGGGATTGGAAGAAAATGTCAAAAGGGTTCAGAAGTAGAAGCAACTCATGTATGATTTTCCTGTTGGAAGTTTACTTCAGTTGTGCTTTTTTGCCAGTGTTTTCTGAGACTCTTCCAGAGGTGAACGAGATGAGGTAATCAGTAAAGGTAGATGTAAAGTCATTCTGTGCATCAGACATGCATAATCTGATACAACTCTAACTGCGATGAGGCCAGCAAGTGAGGTTTCCGGTATTTAGCATCACGTGGCAATATCGTCTCCTATTTTATATATCATCTCCTATCTCCAAGTCGCGTGATATGATCATCTCCGATTTTTTTCCGAGAGACTGCGGCGGAAGTTCCGACGGTCTCGGGCAGCTCCGGGCAATCAGAATGAAAAATCTTTCACGATCAAACCACCCAACACGCCTTTGTAATCACCTCTTCACCCAAAAGTGTCCCCATTTGCAGTGCTCCGCCAGCCATCGTAGTCCCCTATATCAATCTATCATCTCTAACATTATTCCTCACCCCAATCCCTATATAAATACATACTTTTGTAGTGTAGTCTGAACGTATGACAGCCTAATAAACCTCTAAATCTTTATCTAAAGTCTCCTTTGCCTTCTTCACATTTGGACTCTCTTCGGTAGACCCTTGCCGCATCTCCGGAGAACCGGGAGTCTTCCGCTTATTCCCGACAACTATTTCGCCCTTTTCCGTTTCCGCTTCTCCCGAAACCTCTTCCCTCTCAACCTTCGGCTTCGGCTTCTCTTCCGTTTCAGCCTCCAACTTCTTCCCGTCTTTCCCTTCTGCCTCCAGCAGCCGCTGCCGCACAATATCCCTAATTATATCCTTATTCGACTTCCCATTCACAGTCCGGAAACACGGCTGGCACCGCCAGTAGGGCACATCCTTGTACCGTCCGCCCCACAGCTCCAGCGGGCCTTCCATCACCTCGTCCCGCAGCTCGGATGTCCCGGCGGCTATGTCGGCATATATTTTCTCCACCCGCGCCTCAATTTCCGCCACAACCGCCTCCCAGCCGGCCATATCATCCGAGCCGAGCCGTCCAATCTGGGGCCGCAGATCCGTGTGGACCTCCAGAAACCCGCGGAGCAGGTTGAAGAAATGCGTTTTAAGCGCCTTGCGGGACGCCACTCCCGGCACAGCCTTCACAATCTCCAGGTACTCCCGGATCACGTGATCGACCCGCGGGAACAGCTCGTCGGCCCGCGCCGTCAGTGCCGGGCCGGTCGGCTCAAACCGGTTTGTCCCGCTTGTCTCGTCGTACAAACGAAACAACGCCGGATTGTACAAAACCCCCTCGGCAGCCATCACAGCATCAAACCCCGTTTCCGTCAAACACCGAGCCACATCCTCGGCATATATAATATTCCCGTTAGCAAACAGAACCGTATCCGGCGGCAAATTGTCCCGAAGATACCGCAGCGTCTCCCAGTCAGCAAAACCCGTCTGCTGGCCCTTCATATCCCGCGTGCGGCCATGCACAGTAAGAAACTGGGCTCCAGCCGCCAGCACCATTTTGGCATATGCCAGCGTTTTTTCCCGTTCGGGAAAGATGCGGATCTTCGCCGTAACGGGCACTTCCAGCTCCTCGTGCAGCTTCCGAATAAGCCGAGATATCAGCTCCCAGTCCTCCATTAGGAAAGAGCCGTAGTGGCCCTTTCGGGCAATACCCTGGGGACAGCCGAGATTGAGGTCAACGGCGTCGCAGCGGTCGGCGACCAGCCGAGCGGCTTGGAGGAGGTACTCCGGGTCGTTGGCACAAAATTGGACGATCAGCGGCCTGTCGGCGGATGGATTGCCGTCGAGGGGCCCCCACATTTGGGTTCGGTATTTCTCTTGGGTGGCAAACAGCTTTGCATGGAACATGGGCGTGTAGCAGAGGGAGGCGCCGTGTTTGCGGCAGAGGATGCGCCACGCCAGTTCTGACTGGTCCACCATCGGCGCCACAATCTGCTTCGGCGAGCCGAGCGCCGCATACAGTTGTCTTCCGCACAGTTTTTTTGTCATGTTGCCGAGCCGAGCCGAGAGCGGGGTAAGAGGGGGTGGCGGCATATATTAGTTAGGGGAGGAATGGGTGTGGGGTGTTTGTGGTGATGTTTTCGGGATCGTTTCTGTGGTTTGAGGGAGTTTGGTTGGACGGCGGATGAGCCGAGGAAGAAAGCCGAGCGGTGTTTTCCCGCCAGAATGAAAATTCTCTATTGCCGAGATGGGAGCTTCGCGTCTCATCTCGGGGATTGAAACGGAGGGAGACGTGAGGTGGTTGGGGGGGGGGCGTGAGACTGTATTTGGGGGAAACAAATTAGAGATAGAGGCTCTTGTGTGGGTCTATGAATGAACAGCGAAAAACAATAAGAAGAGGAATCTTACATTTTAAGACCTATAGAGAGCGACTTACTCAATGGTGTTCAATGAGTGCCGCCAAGCCAGACAACATCAGTCTTGCAGCACACCCCTGGGTAAGTGTCCCATAATGGGTAGAAAAACGTAAGATGGCGTCTCACCTCGTAGAGGGTATTTTGATGACGTAATATCAATTATCGACTCGGAAGGGCCGAAAGAGTCGGAAAAGCTGGCGGAAAGACCGGCGGAAAGACCGGAGGCTTCCTTCCGACGGCGGCTGAACGCAGGGAAAAGACGGAAACTCTCAACTCAACTCAAAGGCTGTCATGGTTCGTATCAGATCAACAAAAGAGCCGAAAAAATGTTACAGAGGCAGTTTGCACATTCGCACTTCAAACCCAGTTGCCGCTTCCGCTTCCGCTTCCACTTCCACATCCGTTTCCGCTTCCGCTTTCCCTCCGTTCCGCCCCGTTCCGCCCCGTTCCGCCCCGTTCCGCCCCGTTCCGCCCCGTTCCGCTCCGTCCTCACTACGCCCCAACTCATATATAAACACATAAACATTAACGCGTCCCTGAACCACTCTAACTGGGCTCTGCGGGACAATAAATAGATACTCATTGACATGATAATAATAAATAGTAATGATGGTGCTAACAGTGATAATGAGAGACCAACCATGAATAATAAATAGTGCAGAAATGCCAGTGCCAAAACCAAATGTATGAAAACACCGCCGTCTGTGCCACCCCCGTCCAGTCTTTCTATAGTACAAGTACACTTTGCCGAGCCGAGCAGGCCGAGCGGGCCAAACACTCCGGGCCCAAAACTACCGACCCCGCGCGCGGGCTTCCAAATGCGGAATTCGGCTGGCCACAGCCTCCGCCAGCACTGCCGAAACGGGCCATATCGGGTTGCCCTGCAGCACCTGCCGGTGGGCGTCCAGAATCCGGGTGGAGAAGGGCCGCTGCGCATGGGCCTGCACGTGCCGCAGGAAAAACCCCATGGCCTCGGCATTGCCGTTGAGGCTCAGATGCGCCTCCAGCTCGGCAGAAATGCGGCCCGAGTCCCGCTCGGCCCGCTCGGCCCGCTCGCCCCGCTCCGCCTCGGCATCCCGCACCGAGTCCACAAACGCCTCCAGCCGCGCCACCAGCTTCTCCAGCCGCAGCCACACCGCTTTGTCCTCTTCCGAAACGGGCCGCCCGCGCGGCTCAGCCACCCACTGCGCCACCTGCGCCTCCACGCGCCACACATACTCCGCCATCACCAGCGCACAGTCGAAAAAGCAGTGCGTGAGATGGAAAAACGTCTGCTGCATCGTCGCCCGCCAGTTGCCCTCCACGGCATTTTTCTCCCACAGAGACACCACGTCGGCGGCATGGCAGCTCGCCTCCCGCAGGCTGAACAGCGCGTCGGTGGCGGCCGGCTCGCCTAATTGGGGAACTGATGGGCCCAATTCGGAAGCTGCTGCGCCCCCTGCGCCCCCTGCGCCCCCTGCGCCCCACGTCTCCACAGCATCCATTTCCCGATTCAGCATGCCCCAGTCCCGCACCCACAGCGCCTCCTTCACTTTTGTCATGTCCACAAGCAGCCGCACATACCCGAGCGACGACAGCGGCACGGCATCCGTCACCAAAACCCCGCCGTGGCCCGTCGGCGTGAGACTCGCCAGCGGCGACTGCGCCCACGCCGACTCCCACAGCCGCAGATTCTCCTCCAGCCGCGGGCGCAGCGCCTCAAACCACACTGCGGGGCCTACCCCGCCCCCGCCCCCGCCTACCCCGCCTACCCCGCCTACCCCGCCCCCGCTTCCGCTTTCGGTTGCGGCCCGCTCCAGGCGGAACCGCTGGCGGTGCAGGTATATCCACTCGTGCAGCGAGTATATAAGCGACAGTAGCGTGAACGGCGAGTATTCGGCCGGCTCGGCTCGGCCCGCCGGCTCGGGTCCGGAAAGGGAAAGTGCGCGGAGTGCGGCGAGGTAGTCCGATGCCCCGCAGAAGCGGGCCAAATCGGGTTCGGAGTGCGGGGCCCGGGCGGCCCATTGGGCGGGGCTGCGGCTGCGCCACATTTCTTCCGGGCCGGGGCAGCCACAGAGGATTTCGTTGCTGGTTAGGGAAGGCGCCACGTTGTATACCGAGGCGAGGAAAGCCGAGACGAGATGCACGGCGTGGAAGGTGCGGATGCGGGACTGCGCCTCAATGTAGTGTTTCCACATTAGGTCCGGGCTGTGGCTGAGCTGCGCCACAACCGCGGCAGGTGGCGCGTTCAGCCCGGCACATTTGGCCAGCGCCACCAGCGCCACCGACTGCCGCAGCGCCACATTTGCTGTGGCGGCGTCGGCAGACAGCAGACCGTACAGAACCGACAGCACCAAACACTGCACCAGCCACAAAGGCATGGCCGGCCCCGCCCCCGCCCCCGCCCCCGCCTCGGTGGCTCGGTTCTTCCGCGCCTCCAGAAACACGTGCACACACAGCCGCGCCGCCTCAAACAGCCGGTGGCTCAGCTCGCCCTGAAAGGAGTACAGCGCCCCCAGCGACGCCACCATCAGTCCCAAAGCGGCAGAGTCGTCGTCCAAAGTGAGGCTCGGCCCGTGGATAAACGGCAGGTGGCGGTCAAATGTGGCGAAGTAGGCGGTGGCGCAGTCGTCAAGCACGCGGGCCGGCGGCAAGTCGATATGCACGGCGTGGCGGAACGACGGGTGTTCGGCAAGCCGCTTTTGGATGCTGGCCACCAGCCGGTCGGAGAAAAGTGCCGAGCCGGGCCCCGCCGGCGGGGACTCGATCGACTGCGGGGTAAGGAAAACGGCCGGCGAGCCCATGCCGGCTGCGCTACCTGCGCCACTTGCTGCGCCACCTGCGCCACCGGCTGAGCCACCGGAGAGCCGGGCCGGCTTTGACTTCCAGCTTTCGGGCCGGAAGTAGTGCGAGTTAGCCGAGGAAGCCGTCGACGAGTGCGACATGCTCGGCGACGGCTCGGCCGAGCGGGCCGGGCCAGAAAAGCCGCCGGGCGTCGTGCTCGGCGTGGTGCCGGCGCCAACTTCCAGCCGGAACGGCGCCGGGCCGAGACTCGGGCCGAGAATGCCGAGCTCGGCGCCGAGTTCCGAGCCGAGTTCCGAGCCGAGTTCGGCAGCCAGTTCGGCGGCCAGATCGGCGCCGGGGGCGGAGCCGCCGTCGTCCAGCATAGCCGGGTTGATGTATTGGGCCAGATTGTCGGCCGAGGCGGAATGCGAGCCGAACGCCGAGCCGAGCGGGGCATGCGGGGCATGCGGGGCATGCGGGGCATGCGGGGCAAGTTCGGCTTCCGATTCGGGCGACAAATCAAACCCGGCGCCGCCGCCAATGTACGACGAGTTGAGGTACTGGCTGAGGTGGTGCGGGTCAAAAGTGGGGTGGCCCGGGGCCGAGCCCGGTGCCGAGCCGAGGGATAAGTCGCCGAAAAAGAGGCTTTGCTGGTGGGGCGGGGGCGGGGCGGCGGGGTCGAATGCGGGGTAGAGGGGGTTAGGGGCCGGGTCCAAGTCCAGAAACGGCAAGTCGCCGGCGGGGTAGTTGAGGGATGCGGGGTGCAGCTGCGGGGTAGAGAAGCCGACCTCTTTTGGTGCTTGTGGCAGGCGGTGCTGGTGGATTTCTTGCGCGTCTTTTGTGTTTGTGTAGGATAGAGCCGAGGCTGCCGAGAAAGACGCGTGCCGCCCGCGGTGTTTGCCGAGGTTCTGTTCCGGCATGCCCGATTGGGAAGTGTCGGCGGGGTTGTTGGCGGGGTTGGCGGGGTTGGCGGGGTTGGCGGGGTTGGCGGGGTTGGCCCCGTCGGCATGGAAGTTCGGGTCCAATTCGGGAAACGGCGTTTCGGCGTACAATGCCAGCGACCCCGCCGGCACGGGGCTCGGCAGCTCGGGAATCATCGGGCCGAAAAGCATGTCCGGCGGCAGCGTGTCGGAGTTGGTGGGGAAATGCGGGAATGCCGGCGGCTGTGGCGGCGGCTGCGGCGGCAGCTGTGGCTGAGCCGGGGGCTGAGCCACAGGCGCTAACTGTGGCTGAGCGTGTGGCTGCGCGTGTGGCTGAGGCGCCATCGGCAGCGGGAACGGGCCCTGCTGCGCCACAAGCGGGAACGGGCCCTGCTGCGCCCCCAGCGGGAACGGCACCAGCCGCTCGGGCCCCGCCACAACCTTCTTCGCCACCCGCCCCGCCCCCGCAGCGGGGCCCGACAGCGGGGCCATCGTCTGCGAGTTCTTCTTTATTATGTTGATGCCGGCCGGAAGTGTGGCGTGCAGTTTCTGCTGGTGGCGCAGCAGCAGGTCGCGGCGGGCGAAGCAGCGGCCGCAGGCGGTGCACTGGAACGGCTTTTCGTTTGTGTGCGAGCGTTCGTGCCGTTTCAGGTGTTCCAGGCGGGCGAAGCCGCGGGTGCAGGTGGGGCACACGTGGGGCCGCGGCTTGTCCGTTTTGATGAGGGCTGCCTTTTTGGGAATCGGCTGGAGGGGTGCGGGGGAGGGGTTGGAGGGGGAGGGGTTGGAGGGGGAGGGGTTGGAGGGGGAGGGGTTGGAGGGGTTGGAGGGGTTGGCGGGGTTGGAGGCGGGGGACGAGAGGGAGGGTGGAACCGAATATGGGGAAGAAGCCGAGAAGGAGGGAGGAGCCGATGCCGAAGGGGCCGAGGGGGACGCGGAAGGACCCGCAGAAGGGTCCGCGGAGGGGTCCGCTAAGGGGCTCGGCGGGGATGCCGACATCGGCCCGTCGGGCGGCACAGAAGCCGAGCCGCTCGGCGGGGTGCCGGATGGGTCGTCGGACGGACTGCCGGACGGACTGCCGGACATGCCGGGCGGCCGGTCGGGTGATCCGCTGGACACGCCGCCGCTATTGCCGGACGGCGAGGGGTTCGGGAACGCCATAGCCGAAACAGGCAAGTTGGTCACAAATGGCGGGGAGGCGCGGGAAAGCCGACAAGCGCCATCCGCAGCGAAGTGGGCGGATGCGGATGCGGATGCGGATGCGGATGCGGATGCGGATGCGG
>JAKTWI010000329.1:0-14545 GCA_030561065.1 Sporopachydermia cereana | reverse complement strand
GCGGATGCGGATGCGGATGCGGATGCGGATGCGGATGCGGATGCGGGGAAGCAAAGCCGAGACTACACGGGCGGCAGCGGCATATGCGGAGCAGCAGGAAGCGCCGGAGCGGGCCACAAAGACGGCTGTGTTCTGCGGCCCGAGCAGCGGCAACGCGGAAAGAAACCCCGCAATTCGGAGCAGAAGCGGCAAGGCGCCTCCAGCAGCCACAGAAGAGGATATGCCACAACAAGCCACACAGCGGGAAGCGGTGGCGCAGCGGGATGCAAAAGGAAATGCCGAGATGCCGAAAACAGCCGAGCGGAGAAGTCTGGCGGCGTCAATAGTGCGGGGTACGAGCCGTTAAAGCGGGGCAGACAAGCCTGAAAAGCGCTGATGTGTGTTTTCAAGACAGGCGATGGAAAAATCGGACCGAAATTTCTTTTTTACCGGACAGCGGAGGGTCTGAAGGGTAGGTGAGGGAGGGGGAGTCGGGAGATGGTGGTAATGGGAGGGGAGAGGTGGTGGGGCAACGAGGGGTAAGTGGGGGATGGAAATTGTATGGAGGTTTGTATATAGTTGGTATGAGGGGTTGGCGGGGTTTGAGAGGGGTGAGGAGCGGGACGGAGCGGGGGGAGCGGAACGGAGTGGGACGACGAGAAGAAGCAGCGGAGCAGCCGAGGGGTCTGGGATTTTATTTGATTAAGTAATCTGAAAATGTACAAAGTGGAAGGAAAATGCTCAAAAGCGGGCAGTTGATGGACAAGGGGAAACGTCGCACAAGCGGCATCATTTTCGGAGATATAATACGATAAAGGAACAGTTTTCCGCAGTTCTGAGCGGCTAATACCTTCTCTTCCGTGACCTCCTAAGAGCCGACCGCCGAAATGTTGGCGATCAAAAGTTCACGGAGCGAGACGCGATGTTCGGCCTTTAGGCAGCGGACAGACCCAATCGGGAGATTTTCCGGACAGGTCATCGTCAGCGTGTTACCCGAGACAGCCGAGGAGCGGGCCGAAGAGCCAACGGAAACGCCGAAGACGGAACACGAGACGGATGACGGGACAGACGGCATGGGCCGCAGCGGCTCGGAAGTCGGGCGCGATATTTGCAACGGATCGTCAAGAACAAAGAAGGGAACAGAAGAGTACGTCCCGAATGGGTAACGGGTTTCGGAAAAGTGCGATATGGAAATGGAAAGAAGCGGCTGATGGGATGGGGTAAGGCGGATTCTACCGGGCAACTGTAGGTACTTTCCAATTGGACAAAGACATATGACTGGCTGCTTTCCGCCCTCATATTACTCGAAACAACACGCGTTAGAGCGACATCCGAAGACCAGTTTGAATATCAACATTTTCAAGCGAGTCGGATCTCAATAGAAGCGGAAAGAAACGCATGGAGCCAACACCGCCGGGCTGATCATCTCGCTTTTAAGGCTGCAAAGTCCTATCGAATAAGCCAAGCGAAAATTCTGCCAATCCTGATTTCCTTCAAGTTCGCGAGGTCCATTAGAAACCGCATGCCATTCGTTCCCTGAGCTGCGGAAAGACGCAACGGGAAGACAGCTCCCGCCTAAATCTTTCAGAGCTGGCGTGATGAGCCAATATTGCAGCAGCAGTGGCAAACATCTGCACTATTCTGCTATATTCGATCACCAATTGCTCCTATTATTTTTATGAATCCTCCAATAATAATCTACAACCAACGAGGTGTATTTAATTATCTGTTGGGTAATTGCTGGATCAGCCTGTCCGGGACCTGAACCTCTCGAGACCCTCCCACCGGCTGGTGTACGGGGGTGCCCTTAGTCACCGTTTTTACTCAGCTCACAAATGCGGTTTCGTGTCCAAACGCCTCTTGGGCAGATACAGTTAGAGTTTCAGATAAGGTTAGACGCAAGCCAACGTACACCCCGTCACCTGCATGACAAAATCCGGGGTACAGCCTTAGTCGAACTTTATATCCAAATCGGGAACTCCGCTCACTTAGCCGCCAGCACTACCCCGGTCGGAGAAGGGAAATGTGTGGGAAATGTCCTGGGCCCTCAGAAGGGACAGCATCTCTATGCACACTCGGCATCCAAAAAACGGGCTAAAAAACATAAGCTCGGTCCGAAATCTTGCCGAGAACCTGCCACCAGTTGAAATTCCAGTTCTCCATCGGCCCCGCGCCGTCCTGCGCTTCCCAAAACTCCGCCAGCTGCCGCAGCAGAAACCGCACATTGCCGAAACTGACTCGGGCCCCAATCTGACTGAGGAAATACATCACCTCCTCCCGGTCCGCGGGGTCCCACACGTGGAACGCCACAAGCAGAATCGGGAACAGTAAACAGTCCCGGAGCGACGACCGCAGCGACCGGAATGTGTACCGAAGCAGCTGCAGCTCCGTGCCGATGATCTGCTGCACCTGCCGGTGGCCTGCAGGAAGGTTGCATAATACCCGGTAGTAGTATATCTGCACCGACTGCGCGTATATCAGGACGAAATTACCCCATTCGCTGCCGGCTCGGCCCGACGGCTGCAGCTCGGGGTCTCCGCTCGGGCCGAGCGTGCACCGGAAAAGGATATCGTCAATCTGCTGCTGGTACCCGTTAAGCAGCGGCCACGGAATCGGCTCCCACGTGCCGTCCCGCTGCCCCGCCCGCCGGGTGTTGGCGCTTGTGCCAGCCATGTCCGTGTACAAAGCCAGCACGGCCAGAAACGGGTCGTCGGGCGGCACGTGACCCCACCAGGAGTCGCGCTCTGCAAACCGGTACCAGAAGCGGCCCGTCCAGCAGGGGAAGTGGCCGGAAAAAAGAGCCGAAATAAGGTCCATCATGCCGAAAAGGGAAAGCAGAACCGACGGAAGCCCCTGCCGCAAAGCCAGCACCCGGTTTGCGTACTCCGAGTTGTGCAGCAGCAGCCGGCGGGACTGCCGAAGCCGAGCCGCCGCCGACGAGTGTTCCGACTCGGGGTCAATCATTCCGTCCAGCACGCACAGAAGCACTCGGGTCACAAACCCCCGCTCGCTCGGCTCTTCCGCCCGCATCTGTGCCAGCGCCGCAAGCTTAAACTGGTCCCGCAGCTCCAGCGAGCTCGGCGAAATGTCGTGGTCGGCTTGGATTCTGTGTGTGTACGTAATGGCATTCACGGCCGTACAGACAATCGGGTCTCCGACGATCGGCTCGGCATCCAGCCGCATTGGGCGGCCCAGAATGGTGAGGAACGGCGAGATGCGGTGCTGGAAGTAGGCCATTTGGGTTGCCGGCGCGTGCATTTGGTGGCGGAACAGCCCCGCCAAAAGCGGGGTATGGAGGGGCACGGCGGGGGTGAGGGGCTTGGAGGGGGAATGGGAGGGGGAGGGGGAGGGGTTAGTGGGGTCGGAAGATATACCGTCTTCGGCACGGCTCTCGGCTAAAGACGGATAGAAAGGCGGGGTTGCCGAAAGCGGCATGTCCAGCGAATCGAGCGGCGGGGTATTGGAAAGCGGGGTAAAAAAATCCAGCGAGTTGCCTAAATCGTTCAGTAAAGAGGAAATCGGAACCGGAGAAACCCGCGGAGATTTCAGGGTCGCCAGGCTGCTCGGCGAGACCGGCTGAACAGCCGAACTCGGCCCGGAGGCGAAAAATGCCGGGCCGGGCTGCATTTGCGCGGGCCGCGGCACGGGCTGCGAGAGCGGGGGCGAGGGGTCGGTGTAACCCAAAAAGGTAATTGACACTGCGGGGGAGTTTGCTGTGGAAGGGTAGACGGCGGGTATGCCGTTTCCGCTTGTGTCGTTAGTGCCGCTGCTGTTGGGCAGATGGTGGGGCTCGGAAGGTACAATGCGGGGTAATGCGGGGGAAGAGGGGGCCGGGGGTGCCGGAGGTGGTTTGCCGATTGTGGAGCCGGCGGAACGAGCCGTTTGTGCCGTCAGAGAGGGGTCCAGCGGCTGGGCAGAGTATTGCGGGAGGCCCCGCGCGGGGTCTTTCCCCATATGAAAAGAGCCGAAATGGGTCTCACTTTCCCGAGCCGTTGCCAGCGTTCCGGACCCGCTTTGCCCATCCTCCGGAGAAAGTTTGCGAGCGTTTTTACCCCGCGCGGCTATTCCGATGCCCCACTTCAAACGGACCCGGTTGTAGTCACAAACAATGCCCTCCCGCAGACAGCGGGAACATGTCGGCTTTTTCACGTCGCATTTCACCCGCCGGTCTTTGCAGGCCCAGCAGGAGCCTTCGACGGTGCGGGGCTTGCGGACTCGTTGTTTGTCGCCGGCAGCCGAGGCGGGGGCCGAGGCTGGTTTTGCCATCGGAAGACGGATGTGGTTGGGACGGCTTTGCGGCGGGGTTTGTAGAGTGTGGTAGCGGGGTAGCGGGGTAGCGGGGTAGAGGGGTAGAGGGTAGAATGTGGTAGAGGGGTAGAGGGTAGCGGGGTAGCGGGGAAGAGGGGCAGTGGGACAACGGGACAGTGGGGTTGGGATAATGTTGAAAGAAATAAACCCAGGATTCGGGACGGCCGCGCTCACCACGCCGAAAATCGTCCTCTTGTGTACCTCCGAAGCGGATTTCCGACGGTAAAGTTTCCTGCCTTTCTGGTCACAGCCGTGGCCGGCATGTGATGCGTCCGTCGTCTTTCCCGGGAGTCGGAATGGGAACGGCTGAGCGGATTCTTCCCCGAGTGAAAATGCCGTCGGGTAGATATAAGCCGTTTGTGGTGCCGAGCTCTCTTCCGAGTGTTGATTCCTCCGAACCGCTTCACCGTTTTCTCGGCTCTTGTCTGCTCTCCAGCATTGTTCTCATGCCCAAAAAACAGAGCTTCGGCCCATGCGGACGGAACTCGGTTCGGATGCAGGCGGCTTTGCCCATGCAGCAGCCTGCATGGTGGGGCTGAGCGGGGGAGGGGCAAGACCGATTCAGCAATGCATGGGATATGGGACGGAGACTATCTACCTATTATCTCCGTCCCATCTGACGTATATACCTTCTTTATATGGTAACATCGGAAAAAGTGCCCCTTCATTAAGCGCTCATTTATAAGAGAGAAATTTTCACTCCTTCTTTTCTTCTTTGTCCCTACTGAAAATCTGTTGCAATTTCATTTGATTGTTTTTCCCTTCTTTGTACCAAGACAACTCATAGACAGTGCCCGTTAGTGACGAGTTTTCCCGCTTGGAGTGCCAGAGAGTCTCGCCAATGGCTGGCCGGTGCAGTGTGCCGTTGCAACGTTCTGTTGTGATTATGCTGCAAAGGCTGGCCAGGAAGCGGGGCCCGTTTGTATGGCGTTGCTTGTGGGAGAGTTCACTGAAATTCACACTCAATGGGCGATTTTCTGTTGTCGAGAAGGAGCTGCCGGTCCTTTTAAGAACTTGTCTGGACGTTGAGACTGAAAGAGAGGTGTCAGGAGGACCACACATTACATTATGAGTATCACATACTTACTTACTTGGAGTATATCTACCTATCAAACTTACTTGGGGTATATTTACCTATCACATACTTGCCGTATACTTACTTGTCGTATACATACAAGTCTATTGCTGCTATTGCTGCTGGAGGAGAATCCTTAATGTGGAGTGCTCTTAAGCCGACTAGCTCTTTAGCTCTTCTCTACGCCTTTGCTTCAATGTCATCATCTCCATTTCTACTCTCGTCCTCCACTTCCATCTACCTAATGCAACTCCTCATTTCATAACCTGCATTGCCTTTCGTATCCTCAATTCCCAACTCCTCATTTCTTCACGTAGGCCTCCACGTCGATCTCAAACAGCATCTTATCAAATGCCAGCTCAGAAGTACCAATGCATGTCCATACAGGTCCGTGCGGCATACGGGTCTTGATCAACTTGCTCAGCACTTTGGCATGGGCATTCAAGTCCAACAGGTAGCTGCGGATGGTGATGACGTCTTCCAAGCCGTTCCCGCCGGCGGCTTTGATGTTGGTCTCAATGTTGGCAAACGCCTGTTCGGCCTGTTTCTCGGCATCCTCCGGCACATTTCCCTCAGCGTCCCAGCCGCCCTGGCCAGACATTTTGATGATATCGCCGATGCGGACGGCCTGGGAGTAGCCAAAGTCGGCGGCCACAGTGGCGCCGAAGCCGGAGTAGTTGGTGAAGGTGGCCATTGCAATGTATGGTTTGAATGATTGAGTTGAAGCTGGGTGAAGGTTTTCTTTGGTGATGTTTGGAGATGATTAGAGTGATGATAAGGGTTTCGTTCTAGTGAAGATGAGGGCTTCATTCTAGTGAGGATAAGGGCTTCAGTCTCCAGACACGGCAATCGGGAAAGCGGGACCATCACCTGCTTATATACCAGCATCTCCAGCAGTTCCGTTTCCTTATCAGATTGCGGATATCTAAGAGCGGCGAACTGTTTCATTTTGGCCGCCCAGTGGTGGCTTATTGAGGACCGGCTTATCAATGCGCTCTGTGATCCAATAGAACCCCGCAATGGCCTGGACCGAAGGAATGATGCTTACTCCATGCTTTTGGGTCCCGTCCATACTATCCTCATTAGGTAGGTATGGGGATGTGCTGGTGATAAGGTTGAAGAAGGAGGTTAAAACCTTAGCCTGAGGGCAGATGAAACAGGCAACTTGGAGTATCTGGGGGAAGTTGCAATTTGATTGTCTGTTTAGAAGTTTACTTGGCTGGCTACGGTGGATAGGCATGGAAGAGGAAACATAGAACAATCGCCCCCCGGAGGTTCTTTAACGGAGATGTGAATTGCATGTTTATACAAAAGTGGCCGGCTGGGCCTTATAAACTTAACCCCGATAACACGCCTGACAGAGCAAATGAAATTCTCTCAGAATTAGCCGAAGGTTCTTTCGATAAATGCTAAAGCCGGGAGATTCGCATAGTGAGCGATATCAGGTCCGAAACGGCACCGAAACTCTGCCAGAATGTGTCCCACTTGGGAGACCTGCCCCAAACCCGTCTCTGCGTGTTCATTTGCCATTTGAGCTGTTTTTGTCTTTGGTTGATTATGAAATGCTCAAGTTATAATCAATAGTTCGTATAAGTCGTCTCGTCATTTGTAATCTCATCTTTCTTCATAAGTCCCAGGAACAGCTGCCCGGCGATAAGCCTTGCTGCAGTCTCCTGCGGCTTTTCTGCATCTTTTCTGCATCTTTCTTAGTGTGAATAAGCGGCGTGCATCATAATGCCGCCGCGCGTCATGCAAGCCTATGCGAGATGCTGCAAAAATGCGTCAACTCTGCATCGCTCCCCACATACCTGGTTGGCCCGAAACTGTCAACGGTGGGAAAATAAACAGTCCCGCATGAGACACCGCTTGAAATCTGAGTAGTTGAACTGCCGCTTGTGGCTCACCTCCTCCTCATCCGACAGCTCCTCTTCCGACACTGTCCGTTCCAACTCGTCCGGAGTTACCGGAGGGGCCAGAGCGGAGTGAGACCCGAAGTTCGACAGAAATCGCCGGGGATCGTAATCGTGGCTGGTCCGTCTGTTGAAAGACGGCTGTATGGAGCTGGAATAGCCCGATGTGGAGTAGCGGTATCCCTTGCAGTCGCTTGCTCTTTGTGGCGCCTCGATTTCGGATGTAGAGAAGCGGAAGGCCGGAACCTGCGGAGCCTGTGGAGCTGCTGCCGTCGGGCCGGAAGATGTCCCGGGTGATCCCGGGTGAGACCTCCAAGAGCCGCTGTGGGTGGGTGAAAGGGGCGATGTACTGGAAGAACGTGCGTCATGAGCTCTTGTGCGGAAGAAGTCAATGCCGTGAGGACGGAAAAACTCTCCCATGTTTTCCACCCGAGAGCGCAGTAGGTTTGGTTGCTGATCTTTGCTTTCCAATGAAAGCCTCCGGAACAGCCGGTGGGGTTCCGGCTGTTTCAGTTCCTCGGCCGGTTCTGTGGCTCCGCCGACAGCAGCCGCTGGTCGTTCCGCCGGCCCCGAGCCGATGCCTGCAAGCTTGTGTTCCGCTCTCAGTCTGTCCAGCTCCTCAAAGTAGCTTGATTTTCGCCGCAGTGGCGGCGGACGATACTCGGGAATAGGTGTGGCCACGGGTTCCGGCCGGTCTTCCGGCGCAAGACCCATCGGAGAGAGTTTCTCGGCCCCGGGAGAGGGGGATTGTGGATGAGGGCGCATTGGCCTTGGTGATGCAATAGTTGATGCGTTCATCATTTGGTGTATTGAGGATTGGTGAAGGTATGCTGTTGTTTGTTGCTTGCTTGTTTATGGCTGTCAGATGATGATGTTGTAACTTGAGTCTTGTGAAGGCTGTGGTTCCTATCTGCCTTTTGGACAGCCTGAAGAGTTAACAAGCAGTTGAAGAGTGGACTTTCTCTGTATTGATAGTGATTCTAGAACCCCAGGCCATATATACTTTGAAGAAAAGCTATTGGCAGAAGAGGGGGCCGGTCACATTATTGCGAGCCAAGTCAGAAGACCACACTGGGGTTTAGAGTTTTATGCAACCTTAACTAGGTTTGGTGAAACTGAAACTGTATTTCCTTTGTATTGGGGGCGGAAGCTGGAGAGCTCCAGGACGGGAGCATTTTTTCGATGTGTTTTCAATGAGAATTTCGATGTGTTTTCAGTGATCTCCTGGTAGTGTATCTGTGCTTAAGAGAGATATAATTAAGATCGTATAATAACGTGCCAGCTCAGATATTGCAAGGTCTCTGCAGAGTTTGCCTAGTGATATTGGTGCCTCAAGAGTCCGCATGCAATTTCATCAGCTACGGCTCACTCAACCGACAGCCCCTAAACTAGTGTCATTTTGAGCTCTAGTCTTTTGGTCTCAGATGTGTGTCCGGGTAGCCATTATGTTTTGCATTAGTACTGCGGGGTGAAAGTATTTTACTGTTGGTGGAAGAACCAAATCCCTCGGACAAGGGCTTGGAAGATATTGGTCTGGGCTGCCATCTCAAAGCAACCCTTATATGCTCTTGTTTTCTGTCCTTTTGTACGCTCATCAACACTGAGCAAACTGACAAACAATCACTCACTCTTCTCTAATCCCCCGTTCTTATGCTTGTCAGTAGTATGAGTGTATGAGTGTATGATATGATCAATGGGATCGCCCTCCAGAGCCCCCAAAATAGGGTTTATGCAGGCTGTTTAAGCTTTACTTGTTTTCTCATTAACCTTAGTATATTTTAGGCAGTCAGTCATCCTTCCTAACTCTATTACTATGGAGAATTAGCCCATCACTCCTCACAAGCGCAACGTTAACCGAAACTTAATCACCAGGCCCTCATCTCCACATGTCGCCTGCTCATCTGCCATCAGACAATGTAAGGAACACAGAGTTGCATTTTGGTTGCAATTCCATCCCAATTCCATGTATATACCCAATGCAGATGGAACAAATGCAAGCTGAGCATAATTACTAGGTAAGAAATGACAGTGCAGGCGGCTAAACGCGGTTAAGTAAGCTGGGAGTGAATTTCCTCGGTGCCTGGATTCTCGCCAGAAGTGGAAGATTAGCAACTGTAGGCTTGACAAGCCGTTAACCAACTGATCCCTTATGACGATAGTAACGCTTGGCAGGAGGGGTGAAAAATCTCCCAACAGACTAATATAACATCAGGGGAGCACTCAGAAGAGGATTCTCGAGCATCAAGTTAACAAGATGAGGCAACCATGCAGGAAAGTCAATGTTTTCCGTCTTTTGATGTGATGTGCAGCTTGACTTGCAAATGAGCCGTGTGGCATAGAAAGTCAGTGAAATTGAACAATAGAGCGGCGGGAAGCCTTTGAGCCTGCAGCTGTTCAATGTGTATGCTGGACTGTCCAGTCCACAGTTCCACTGGTGTGTTCGCACTCTTGAAGTGTAGTCTGCATAGCTGGGACTTCATCAGGTTGCTGTTTCAGAGTTGTATCCATATCTGATACTTAGAGCCCGACTCTGCTCAGTATGCCCTTTTGAGATTCGTTCGTTCCGGTACATGCTCAATGATAAAAGCATTTCGTATAGAGCAGGAACCTGGAGCTTCTGAAGACTGGAGCTTTTGAAGACATCCTCTCAGAGAATCTTCAATCTCTCCAAAACTCCTCTCATTTGTGCTTTGTTGAAAGCTCGGTCTTTTCGTGTGCGGCCAAAGGCACTGAATATTAACAAGCTGCCGGCCGCCTGCGGCGAATTCCGGAACGCCTTCACCAGATCTGCGTTCTAAACCGCAGCTCCAGTACACCCAAACGGTTTCTCTCAAGGTTTATCGCCCATTACCATCTGCCGAATCTCATACTTGTCAGGCCTGTCAAACGGTTCCGAAGGCGAGAACCAGTTCCGCACTTTCCGTTCCCACCGGAGGTGTTCATGCTGCAGGCTTTTCACATACTCCTCCGACAGCAAAAACTCGCTGTCTGCCTGCCCGTTGCCAGAGCTGCTCACTCGGCTGTCGGAGCCCTCGCTCCAGCTGCTGGCAGTTACTGATGACATAATCCGCCCCTGGCCTACTGTTGATGTGGTTTTGGTGGAGAATCTCCGGGGGGATTCTGTCAGGTCCTGCGGATGCCGCGAAGGGGTTGGGTTGTTTGCTGCCTGCTGGCTGGCTGTGCGCTGTTCCTCCTCCTCTATTTCCTTGAACGGGTCGTTTTCTTCGTCTTTGGCGTCCAAGTTGATCCACGAAAGTGTGCTGGGATCAAACACCATTTTGCCTACAATCTGCACCCCTTTATGGGACATGAATGCTATCAGCCCTGGGTGTTTCATGCTTCCTCCTTTAGTGATTGTGTCAAACTTCTGCAGCTCTGCCTCGTTCCCTTCCCATATCAGCTTGTCAGGGTTGAACCTCATTTTGCCATTATACCCATCGACAACTGGGAGATTTGAGGGTTAGTATAATTAGTTCTGGATTGCCAATGCTCTTCATTATAAGCTTTAGGCTCCACAACTGGATTCTGAGAAAATTCGCAAGAGAGCAGACATCTCAGTGGAGTATTTGCCCTTCGTTACACATACCTGGTTTGCTTGGCACAGAGAACTGTTTGATCAGCCCGACTTTCGGTTTACTCTGCTCTCTCCCTTTGCGCTTTCTATGGCGACTTGCCGCTTTCTCCTTCGCAGGCTCGCGATACAGATCTGATACGCTGATTAGTAATCTGTCAACTTCTTCAAAAGCCTGGCAACTTCTCCAAAACCCTGGCAAGCTATCCCTCCAGCTGAGACCTGTCACCCATTGAAGGTGACAACTTGGACCCCAAATGTCTCAAAAGACAATCACACTATCCTCGCAAACAAAACATACCTAAATAATCAACCTGCTTGTTTGTTGTGGGGTATCCTTTGTCTCTCATTTCCTTTAGGGTTTTCGCACTGATGGTTCTATTCCAGTCTTCGTCCATATTTTGCTCCTCCTGTTTTCCCCCAACCGGCAACTGGGGCCCCTCAGGCAAATCTCCAATGTCGTCCAGTTCTGACCCATCGCCAAATACCTGCTTCAGTCTGGGCCGGGACAGCTGTTTCCTTTTCAGGGTGTTTATAAGGGTATTTGTGTCGATATCATCAATCCTATCTGTTCTTATCCCACCAGCCGCATCGGTATCGACATCTGCTTCGTATCCCTCAAACAGCGTTGTAATGTTTGGATGCCCCTGAGACTTCCTCGCTGTTCCTATCGTTTGGCGCGACACTATGCCCAGCAGCTGCTGTTTTTTCTCCTTAGTGAGAAGATCGCTGAAGTTAGGGTTATGCCGGGCATTCCGTGAGTCGGCGTTCGTGGCTCCTTTGCGGCCCAAATCAAAAGACGAAATGGCTTTGCGCAACTTGCGGTGAGGAGTTCCCGAGGTTGCAGACGGTTTCAGCATGTGAGAGTTCATTGCCGGAACAGACTTTTTGGGACTCAGCCGAGTTTGGGTATCAGCGGCAACATTGGCGTGCTCACCGGGTAAATTTCCTCCTTCGAACTGCTCACTGAAAGGCTCCTCTTTATCAAAGAGCCTTCCGGCTGCTGATCGGAGGTTAATGGAGCTTTGAACGGGCCGCGGAATTCTTGTTGGTTTAGTGGGCGATGTGTTGAAGTTGCCCAGACTTTGCTTTTTCCGCAGCAGACTTGGCTGAGACGAGCTGCTGGATTTCGATGGAGAGGTCAGAAAGCCGTCGGGGTCCAAAGTGGATGTTCCGGCATGCTGCTTCACTACCACGTTCTTGTGGATGTTCCGCAGCGTGTTGAGGTTTGGCAATTCCTTCACCGTTTCGTATTTTTTAAGAGGAGAAACGTCAATTCCCTGGTTGGCAGACGAGAGATCAAATCCTTCCAGAAACGTCACATCGTCGTTTTCGTCAAACCCGGTTTCCTGGAAGGCATTTAACACCAATAGCCGTTCGTCGTTTCTACTCTTGTGTGTGGGGCTTCTAAAGGTGTCCAGAGATCGAAGGGTGTTTTTCTCCAATTGGGGATCTGCTGATGATGCCAGCATTGCCTGTTTCTTCCTTCTATCCAGTGCTTGTCGTAGATCAATAGGGGTTTCTGGGAGTTCAATGCCGCTCAGAAGTTCGGTAGAGTCTGTCTCGTTTTCCTCGTAGAAGGAGTCTATAGACGAAACACTGCCTCTGGAGCTCGCAGCAGGACTGCTAATGTCTCGGAGATCGTCCAAGTCTGGAGTGTAGGATACTTGAGGAGTTTGTTTCAGAGGCTGCTGATTCAGTTTGCTTTTCAGACGAGCGCCAAAGTCAATGGGCTCGGAAAAATCAAACCCGTCGTTGATATCGGCATCGGCGTCAGCATAGTAAGAAAAAGATGGTTGCTTGGTAGGAGAAGCTGAGCTAGGACGGTTTGATTGCGATTGCCTCAGATTGATGTTTGAGTTCCATTTTCTGATTTCTCGAAAGTCGCCGAAGCTACCTTTGGAGCTGTGTTTCGTGATTGTTCTGTCGGTGAAATCGAGCTCGCTGAACTTCTTATTACCCCCAGTTGTTGTTGATTGCCCGCCTTGTTTGTTTCGCAGCTCAAGATGTTGCATATGACCTTCCAGTTCGTCCAAATCGTCAAACTCGTCAAGCTCGTCAAACTCAGCCAATTGGTAATCTGTGCCTCCCGAAGCTGCTCGGGTGCCTAGAGAGTTTCCAGACGCCTGAGACGACGGAGCGGATACTCGGAACGCATCATCGGCATCTCCGAACTCGAAGCCGCCTTCCCAGTCTTCCTCATCGATGGATCCGAGGTTGAGATTCCCGGTAGGTTTTTTAGTCAAGAGAGGAGCCGGGAAGCTCTTTGAGGCAGGAATGAAATTTAGGCCAGGTTTCAGATTCAGAGGGGCACGTCGTTGCTTTGCTGTGGGGTCCATTGTGGAGGATGTGTTGATGTGAGAGTTTACTGTTATCGGTGTCACAGGCGGGCTTGAAGCTTTTCATGTGTGGTCTTTCAATCAATCGGTCAATAGGAAGGAGTTGTGAGAAAGTAAACTCCCTCGAGCGCAAATCGGTAGTCAATCAGTGGCCAGCCGTTTCGTGATTAGTTGGTGATTTCAAATGCTGTAGAGAGAGCAGGTCAACATTGTTCAAAGTAGAGACTGCGCCATGGCCCGCCTCTACAAAACAGACAGGTCCAGTAATATGTTACTGTCTATTACAGCTGCAGATACTGATGAGTCTAATCTACAGCTGATTTACTTGTTAATAATATATAATCCAATAGTCCTGTATTCAAATTGACTGTTGAATGAGTCGGATTTTGGCGATGTGAGTGTTTACATAGTGACAAATAAGGACATGCAGCAGGATGCAGCATAATGCAGAAAGATACATGAAAGCGCGTGGAGTGACAGCAATGAGGTGAATGGAAAGAAGGACAAAGAGAGAAAATTGGGAGGGATTGGCATGCTATTTTGACCAGATATCCTTCGTCGTATTCTGGGAATTTGGATACTTTGACCATCGAGTATCTCAGCAAAATACGAAGAGATGATGCATAATCATGTTCCCGAGATTGTGCAAAAAAAAGTCTCCCGAGGGTGAATCGAACACCCGATCTCAAGATGACAATGAACAATTACAGTCTCGCGCCTTAGCCAACTGGGCCATCGGGAGGCGTTAAATCGAAAAAATTAGGCTGCATATATAACAGTAGCGTGAACAAAAAAGCTGTTGTGAGGCTAATAAGATTTCGGTGTTCCATGCATGGATCCCCTTACGAAAATGACTCAGAACCCCGAAGAAATTTCAGCTCAGCATATGAGCTCATAAATCAAACTGGCTCTTCGGTTACCGGCGCAATGAAACTCAGAGGCCGAGATGGCCATACTACGTCAATGAGCTGTGTTCAATCCCTCCCTGCCTTACCGAGAGATCATATCTTCAACGGAGGATAGTGGAATTTCTGGCCTGGTGATGACTCGGCAACGGGTAGCTCATTCCATGTACACATCACGGAAAACTCCATGTATCATTGCAAGAAAAAAATCTACACTGAGAAGGGAAATCACAGAGTGTAACTAGCTCCGCCCCGTAGTCAAGCGTCGTCGCTTACCGACCGGCAGACTCCTCGAGATTATTCGCTGGCCTGAATTTTAACCTAACAATGCGCTCGCCCATTACCTCCACATCCCGCGGGTCCGCCCATTGTCATGCGACCTGTCCATACTATCAATCCATTCTCTTCCATCTCCATCAACTCTCACATAATATTTCACTACTATGATCTGACATTTC
>JAKTWI010000328.1:0-28642 GCA_030561065.1 Sporopachydermia cereana | reverse complement strand
CCACCTCCCCCCTCCCCCTCCCCCTCATTACCCCTCCTTACCCCTCCTACTAACACCCTTTCCCAGCACATTCCTCAAACGGAAAGCGGGGCTGTTCAAAAAGGCCCACGAACTGGCCGTGCTGTGCCAAGTCGACCTCGCCGTCGTCATCTTCGCCAACAACGAAAAACTCTACGAATACTCCACTATGACGCACGATGCGCTGCTGTCGCGGTACCAAACGGCCGTCCCGCAGGAGCAGAAATCGCCGAGCGACTTTGTGAAGCTGTACGAGCAGGACGGCCAGAGCGGCGGCACGGATGCCGAGGACGCGGGCGGAAGCGGCGGCGGAAGCGGGGGCGGAAGCGGGGGCGGCGGCAGCAGCAAGCGGGGCGGCTCGGCACCACAAAGCCGGGACGGCAAGCGGAGCCGGCTGGCCCTTGAGCCGCAAAGACAAGTAACGCCACAAACACAAGCAACGCCACAAACGCTTGAAACACAAACACAAACACAAACCCCAGGCTCGGCACCACAAACGCAGCCGCAGCCGCCGCAGCTGACGCCGCAGTTCCCGGCCCGCTTTGTGCCGCCACTGTCGCCCCCGCAGCTCCGCACCTCGGCCCACCAACGGCCGCGGCTGAAAGTGCAGATTCCCGGCCTCAAACCCGAATCGGACACCCCCGCCCCCGCCAACCCCACCAACCCCGACCCCGCCGACCCCGCCGCCCCGCCGGCGGGCACCTCGGCACCCAACTCCGCCAACCCCGCCACGGCGGGGTTCTTCCTGCCCCACCAGCTCTCGCCGTCCCTCGGCACGGGACTCAACTCGGCAATGCTCCGCTCGCAGTTCTTCCCCGCCCCCACCGACCCCGCCCCGCCCCCGCCAGGGATGCTGCCGCAGCAAACACCGGTCAGCGCCCTGCCGAGCCGCTACCTCGCCGACTCCCTGCAGTCTCCCGGATACTACCAGGAGTGGGGCCAGTCGTATGCCTCGGCGGCGGCAAGTGCGGGGCCGAACTCGTTCGGGATGGCGTTCGGCTCGGCGTTTATGCCCGGCACGCGGGTCGGCGTGCTGGGCGACCCGCTCAACTCGCCGTCGCAGACGAGTATGCTGATGGGCGGCTTCCCCGATCTGCGGAACTCGCCGTTGGTGCAGACGTTTGGTGAGCGGGGCGGGGTAGGCGGGGTAGGTGGGGTAGGTGGGGTAAATGCGGGGGCGGGGCAGCGGGGCTCGGTGCCTGGGGCGGGGGCGAGTGGTACCGGAGGAACCGGAGAAACCGGGGGAACGGGAGGGACGGGAGGGACGGGAGGGACGGGCGCCGGAACGGGCGGCGGACAGAACGGAGAGAGCGGGGCGGCCTCGGAAGCGGGGAAGAACGGAAATGACGGGAACGGGAAATGGGAAGGCCGGTAGAAGCCGGCCGAGGGGTAACAGAGACGGTGACGGATATTTGAGGGGAGGGGTGTTCGGATGTACTGTGATTTTGTGGGAACAGTCGGGGGGGGTTCCCAGAAAGTATCCGTTAAAGCAGGATTATTCCGCTTGCTCCGCACTTAAACGTTTCCGCTTCCCGTGTCGGGTACTTGGCAATCCCTTTTCCGGCTGGCTTTGCGTTTCCCATTCAATTCCGCGCGAATCCTCCGCTTTTGTCATATTTCCTTTCTACTCATCACGAGCTCCAAGAAACACACAGTACATTCTCATCCTTTAGCTCTGCCTTGTCCCTTTTACCCCGCCCTATCCCTCCTACCCCGCCCTACCTCAAATACCCCACACCGCCCCTCCTACCCCACTTCCCCTTCTTCCCCATCTCGGCTCTGACGCTCCTTTCCTGCTCCCAGCCAACAGCCACATCACAGCGCTCTTCTATGTATCAAATGTGTATACATTTTTTTGTACTTTTATCGCTCAACGGTTTCTATACAGTCTTCCGATCGGGTTCCACTCTTTACGTAAAGAAATGTTGAAGGAGCAAGTAGGCAACGACAGGGGATATTGAGCTATTCGGACAGTTTTGCATTCTCGGGGTTTCTTTGATTTTATTAATCAAGTAAGTGTTCTATGTTTACTTATTTGGAGCACCAATGCTCTGCAGTTTTGAATTGGCACCTCTGGCTTTAACTACTCTATAATTAACCCATTCACATTAACCCGTTAGCAGTTGGTTTCAAATGACAATTAGTACACCAAAGCTGCGGTGCTATTTTTACACTCTTTGGAAAGTCGAAGTACACTTAAGATCTCTATAGTAGTAAAAGGATCTATCAGATGAATTGTTTGTTCTATTCGCTGTTGTCGATGAGACTAGGATATGAAACAGTATGTAAGGAATAAGGTAAACTTTAGACCTGTCAGCAACAGAGAGAGAAGGTTCCTCAGTATTTTTATGTATTCTAATTTTTATTATGAGTAAGTAAATATATCATGGAATGTGGAGCATCTAAGATGGAAGGAAAAGCGATCTTAGCAAACACTTTAGTCTCTACCTCAAAAGTCATATAAAGACCTGCAATCTGAGATCTACTCTAGAATCTGAACTGTGATCAATAACAGGAGCAATATTGGATCTAATATAAGATCAAACGGTTTACCAGAATGTTCACAACTGGACTTTCCGTGTGTGTACTCTTGTTTAGAGCTCTCGTTGTATCTATCATAGGATTGCTGACAGGTGAAAACCTTTGGAGGATCTATTCATAAAGCGCTTGTACTAAATGAAGCAAAAAAAGACTTAATTGTTACTCAGATGCTCATATCATAAAGTCTAAAACTTTCTGTGATGTTTATGCTGGGTTCCTGACTCCTCACTCCTTACTCATGGTATTAGTATTGACAAGTTCTTTCGTGTGTCAATGTGTCTTTAGCAGTTTGATATCATCAAACATCACCTCTTCTCTCATCTCTCATGTCCTCCTCTTCTCTCATCTCTCATGTCCTCCTCTCTTTATCACATCTCCTATTCTCCTCTCTCTCTTCTCTCATGTCTCATATCCTCTTCTCTCCTCTCTCATCTCTAATCTCTTTACTCCTCTCATTTATATCTCTTCTACAGTCAACCACTCACCTTCCTCGACCCAACTACTTATGTATCATTCCCAGCTCTCGTCTCCCCCATCCTACAACCAATCCATCAAACACTTTTTATTCCATTCACACATTCCATACACATTCCGTACACATTCCATACACACTCCACACACATCTCTCTCTCCTACAAACCTACCCCATCCATCCCAACAACCCCCTAATCCTTAGGCTGCTTAGTAAACCGGAGGTACGGCTTCACTTCCTTGAACTCGCCGAACTTGGCCTTTGCCGCCTCGTTGCTCACACTGGGCGGGATAATCACATCCTGGCCATACGTCCAGTTGATCGGCGTCGCCACTCCGTTTTTGTCCGCCACCTGCAGCGCCTCCACTACTCGGAGGATCTCGGCAGTGTTTCGGCCCGTCGATGCGGGGTACGTCATAATCAGTCGCACTTTCTTGGCGGGGTCAATCACAAACACGGACCGCACGGTAAACGCCACTTCCCCTTTCGTCAGCTTCTCAAAGCCGTCCTGGTCCACCATATCATACAAAAAGGCGGCTTTGCCGTCGTCGGCAATAATCGGGAAGGAAAACTCCTTCCCCTGAGTGGACGTCTCCTCAATGTCTTTGATCCATTTTTTGTGGGAGTCGACCGGGTCGACGGAAAGGCCAATCAGCTTAGTGTTGCGTTTGTCAAACTCGGGTTTGAGGGCGGCAAACGCGCCGAGCTCGGTAGTACAAACGGGGGTGAAGTCGGCCGGGTGGGAGAACAGCACACACCAGGAGTCGCCGATGAAGTCGTGGAACTTCAGCGGGCCGGCGGTGGAGTCGGCCTCGAAGTCCGGAGCGGGGCTGCCGATGCGGATGCGGGGCTGGTCTTCCGGCTTGAAGGAGAGGAAGCGGGCCGCGGGGCGGGCCGAGAGAGGGGCCGAGAGGCGAGCGGCCAGCGAGGCGCGGGCGGCAGCGCGCGGGGTGGCGCGGGCAGCGGAGCGGAGAGCGGCAAACATACTGAGGGCGGGTTGAAAGTCGGCGTAATAAGGTGGAGAGATAAGGCAGGAAAGGATAATATAATAGAATATCGCTGAAAGAGTATCCTGTGTTTATCAGTCAATTGAGGCTTTCAATTGAGCAAAATTTCAGCAGTTTTGTGATCCGGTATGGGGAAGATGGAAAGTCTGTAGTTAAGCGGCAATTGGCTTCGGCAGCCCCTCCCGTGGAAAAGCAGAGAAGAAAACCCCGCGCTGCTGGCGGAGGGGTAAGAAGCGGGGCAGTCTCGAGAGACCCCCCTGCAATGGAGGGAGAGGGAAAGAGACGGGAGGAGACGTGAGGGTGGCAAGGAACGACAGGGCTGTTTGGGATGGGAAAGTAGTGTTTTGAAAAGCCGATTTTGGAGTGGAATTCTGAAAATATGAGGGACCTAATAATTTGGTGATTTGATTCCTGTAAGAACAGTGTTTCAATGGACATGAAGGGAGATTGGAAGAGCCGGAGGGGCTGTGAGAAGGAGAGGAGACTTGAAGGTGTAAGAGAGGGATGATGTAATCACGCAGCGGCACGTGATGAGGTAAGTAATAAAGGGTGAGAGGAGACGTGAAGTTGGCTGAAAAATTCAGAGGGAGACGTACTGCGTTGAAAAATAAGGCCTTTTTATGGCCATGGAGTGGGTATGATGCTTATCAGAAGACTCTACTACTACTGCTCTCAATGTGGTAAAAAGTGCATGACTGATTGGATGGATTTGGGGCTTGTCTGCAGATCACACCAGTCTTCAATTGACCAAGGCAGTGGCTGGAGGAGAGTTGAGGGAAAGTCGAGCGGAAGATCTCTACACTATGGCGGACCAACAACAAAGAGGGCAGAAACTACCAGAATATAGTTTTGTAGATTGCAGCAATCTTAAGTGTTTATGGCTTGAACGTGCAACTGTCGGATACCTCCGCTGCAAGCCATTCGACTGCATATGCATCTAGAAAGTAGGAATTGGGGGTCGAAGACCTCAGTCTTCCTGCAAGTTGCAGGCTGCAGCAAAATAGAACACATTCGAAAATGCTTGGATATCTTCATTTCAATAGTTTAGTATCTTTATTAGATGTAAGTATAGCCTAATCGATTTCAAACGCCCTTTATCTCTTCTAATCTGCCTGTTATCAGGCACAGAAGCCTTCGAGTCTGACATCAAGGTGCATAACCTTGCATTAACATGCATCCTTATGCAATACATGTGACACTCCAAAGCATGATTGTGCATCAAACATGAACCCCACTCTACCAACCATTTCGGCCCCTTCACAAACCAAAAATCATTAACATAGCTCCTCCAACCGTGCAAAGGCCACATAGTTTTGTTTTCTCATCCCAAATACCTCAGACCTCTACAAGTATCCATCGAGAGACCTTCCCCACCACCTCAGCTCCCCCTCAATTCTTGATAACATAAACACAAATCTTTCACATCTCCCGCCTCCCCCTCCTCTTCTGCACCCCCTGCACCTCCTGCATCAGCCTGCATCTCCTTCCCAATCCGGCACCCAGTTTGTTTTCCCTTCTCCCAATCCGGCAGCCGCTGATCCCATCGTATTTCCCATCAGCAAACAAAAGCATCTCTTCCCACTTCCAAAACGCTTCTTTCCCACACAAAACACCCTTTGCCTTCCTCAAAACACCCCAATTCTCTCCTCAAACACCACCAAAACTCCCTGTGCGTTTGCAAACACGCACAACCTTTCTCCACTGTCAACCCCTATAAGACACCAAACAACTCAACTCACCCCAAACACTACAATGGCCGGCGCCTCTCGAGGCCCCAAATACTCTCTACCGGCAGGCAGCAGAAAACACTCCACCCACCCCGCCAACCCCGCCAACCCCGCCCCCACCTTCCGCTCCCGCAACACAATGGCCGCCCCGCCCGCCCCGCCGACCCCACTTACCCCGCATGCCCCGCAGCAGAACCCCGCCCCCGCCCCCGCAGAATCAAACATCCACGTCTACGTCCGCTGCCGCGCCCGCAACGACCGCGAGGTGAAAGAAAACTCCGGCGTCGTCGTCTCCACAAAGGGCATCAACGGCAAAGAAGTCACCCTCCAAACGGGGCCCAACCCGGGCCAGTCCAAAACCTACACGTTTGACGGCGTTTTCGGCCCCGAAAGCGACCAGGCCATGCTGTACGACGGCGTGGCAGCCAACGTACTGGACGAAATGCTCCAAGGGTACAACTGCACTATCTTCGCCTACGGACAGACCGGAACGGGAAAGACATATACCATGTCGGGCGACATAGCCGACACGCCGACGGGCCAGCCGGCGGACCGCTCGGGGGTCATCCCCCGCATTCTGCACAACCTGTTCCGCCGGCTCGGCTCTTCCGCCGAAGCGGACTGTGCCGTGAAAATCTCCTTCATCGAGCTCTACAACGAAGAGCTGCGGGACCTGCTGGCCGGCCCCGGCACCGACGACCGCAAAGTGCGCATCTACGACGACTCCTCGGCCAAAAAGGGCATCACCGTACAAGGCATGGAGGAGATCCACATCGGCTCGGCAGTACAAGGGCTCGACCTGCTACGGCAGGGTTGCCTAAAACGGCAGGTCGCCGCCACCCAGTGCAACGACCTCTCGTCCCGCTCCCACTCCGTCTTCACCATCACGGCTCATCTCAAAGAAGCGGTGCCGGGGGGCGAGGACATTCTGCGGGTCGGCAAACTGAACCTGGTCGACCTGGCCGGCTCGGAGAACATCGGCAGATCCGGCGCGGCTGACAAAAGAGCCCGCGAGGCCGGCATGATCAATCAGAGTCTGCTGACGCTGGGGAGGGTAATCAACGCGCTGGTAGACCGCTCGCCGCACATTCCGTATCGGGAGTCCAAGCTGACGCGGCTGCTGCAGGACTCGCTGGGCGGGCGCACCAAAACGTGCATCATCGCCACCATTTCGCCGGCCCGCGTGAGCCTGGAAGAGACTATAAGCACGCTGGAGTACGCCAGCCGAGCGAAATCCATCCGCAATAAGCCGCAGGTGAACCAGAGCCTGACGAAGAAAACGCTTCTGCGGGAGTATATCGGCGAGCTGGAGCGGCTGCGGGCCGATCTGGCGGCGGCGCGGAGCAAAAACGGCGTTTACCTGCCGCCGGAAACGTATGCCGCGCTGCAGGCCGAGTCCGAGTCCCGACGAGTGCTGTGCGAGGAGCTGCAGCTGCAGCTGCAGGGCCAGGCCGAGCAGCTGCGGCGCGCCAAACAGCAGCTGGAGGACCAGTTTTTCGTGCTGCAGGAGCGGGACGCGGAGCTGGCGGCCCGGAAGGCGGAACTGGAAGAGCGGGGTACCGAGCTGGAAAAGCGGGGCTCCGAGCTGGCGGCGGCCCGAGCCGAGGCCGAAAAGCGGAGCGCGGAACTGGCGGCGGAAGCGGCTGTGGCCGCCGCCCACGCCGAGACGGAACGGGAGCTGCAGGGCGTGGTGCGGCAGCTGCAGAAACTGCTGCAGGAAGCCGTGGCCGACATCGGGCGGCTGCAGGGCTGCGTGGCGGGGAAAACGGAGTTGGAAGAAACCAACGCGGAACGGTGGCAGGCCCTGCAGGCCGCCGTGGCGGCCCAGACGGCCCGCTCGCAGGCCGCGCTGCAGGCCGGGCAGCGCCGGACTGAGAATTACACCAGTGCGTATTCCTCAGCACTGGCCCAGTTCGCCGACAGCCACGCCCAGCAGGTCGGAGCCGCCGTCGGAGCGGTGGAAACGGCAGCGGGGAACCTCGGCGCCCGGCTCGGCAAACTCTCGGCCGACCTCGGCACGGCTGCCGACGGCATTGCCGCTACCGTCGGCGAAATCGACGGCGTGAAAAACGCCGTCCGGGAAAGCATTTCGCAGGACATGGCCCGGCTGAAGGAGGCCAGCCACCAGCTGGCGGTTGCCGCGGAAGAGGAAATGCGGGCCGTGCGGGCCGACGTGCAGGTGGCTTTCAACAAATTAGGCAAGCAGTTCCGCGACATGGCCGGTTTGTACCAGGAGAACTGTGCCGCGCAGGCGCAGCAGCTGGTGGATCTGCAGGCGCAGCTGCGCCACGCCACTGCGGCGAACCGGTCGCTGGCGCAGGAGAAAGTGGCGCTGGCGGAGCGGTTGGCGGCGGAGGAGCGGAGCCACGCCGGGGCCGAGAAGGCAGTTTTTCTGCAGGCGGTGGCGCAGGCGGCCGAGGCGCTGTGCGAGTCACGTGACGCGCGGGTGGCGGCCGGGTATGCCGCGTTCGGCGCCAGTGTGGCGCAGCTGGAGGGCAGTGTGGCGTCGGCGGGGGCGGAGGCGGAGGCGGCAGTGGAGGCGGCAGTGGCGGCAAGCAAAAGCCACCAGGAAAGTGTGGCGGCAGGGAAAGCAGGGCTGAAAGAGGAACTGGTGGCGGCGCACGGGCGGATCGACGCCCGGCTCAACGCCGCCGGCGCGGAAGCAGCAGAGGGCCACCGCGGCACGAGCCGGCTGGTGGACGCGCAGATTGCGGGGCTGGCGGCGAAAATGACGCGGCTGGAGGGGTATGCGGGGTCACTGCAGGAGGCGAACCGGGCCAGCTGTGCCGCGCTGCAGCAGTCTGTGGCCGAACTGCGGGCCGCGGCGGCGGAACAGGCGGCAGCGGCGGCGGGGCAGGTCGGCAGTCTGGACGAAACGGTGCGGGGCTTCCGAGCCGAGGCGGAGGGGCTGGTGGCGGGGTTCCGAGCCGAGCAGGACGAGGCGCACGGCGAGGCTGTGGCGGCAGTGGAGGCGGCGGCAGCGGCTGTCGGGCAGCATACTGTGGAGCGGGACCCGAATCCGGCGGTTGTGCCGCGGCAGTATGTGGTGCCGAGCGAGATACCCCGCACTGCCCCGCGGGCCGACCTGATACAGAAAGTGGCGGGTGGGGTAGGCGGGGTAGGCGGGGTAAACGAACCGGTGCGGGTGAGACCGGACGGCGGGGCCGAAGGGCTGGACCGAGAAATGGCGGATATTGCCGAATGCTCGGAACCAACAGATTCGGCCGAAAAAGGAAAATCAGCCGAAGCGGCTCAGGCCGAGCCGACAGCCGAAAAGCCGCCCGTAACGGAAAAACCCCGCATGCCGCTGGAAACAATCGCCAACAACAGCCTTGTGGCAGCCGCGGATGGGGATGCTGCCGACGGCGGCAAACACACCGCCAGCCGCAAACGGGCCGGCAGCTTCTCCGCAGCAGCAAAGCGGCCACGTGTCTGATACCCTGTTGAACTGTTCTTACTTTTTTTTCTCTCTTATTGTACTATTAGAAGGCAGGCCATGTGCCAGTGGCCCATCCCGTGTATATCCGGTCTAATGAAAATCAATCTTAACCCAATACGGAAACTTTCCACTCCTGACTTCCTTTGTTTTCCGAGATATCCCTTGAAACGTATACAGATATGGTAAATGAAGTGTGAAAAATACGGTCAGCGGGGCGGCAGGCCGAGCGGAAGACCGAATGCCCTTCGGCAGGCCGAGCAAGGACGCAATGTACCTTCGGGCGGCGGCAGACAACCAGTGGAATACGGCTGATTTGCCCAATTGGGAAGGACAAGTACGGACTACCGGTGAGCCGAGAAGCCGAGAAGCCGATCGCCGGTCGCTCCAGCCGCTTCCACCGTACTCAGTAAACTCCGCTCCTGCCGCCTGAACATGGCGTCTCATCCCAGCCTAACTTCGCGTCTCATCCCAACTTCACGTCTCATCCCGTATTTTCTGATCACATAATCACACAGTCCTTCTCCTTCGGCCGGGCCGCCCCGCCGGCTTTATCCATCCGGCTGAGCCGCTCCGCGGCCCGCTTATCGCCGTTTTTCGCCGCATTCATAAACCACTCCCGCGCCCGGGCAGCATCCGCCTCACACCCAATGCCCCGCTCCAGGAAGTGGCCCAGCGTAAACTGCGCCTTCGGCAATCCGAGGGCCGCGGCCCGTTTCGCCCACTCGTACGCCTCGTACTCGTTCTGCTCCAAAATACCTTCCGCACCCACCATATACCACGCGCACATCGCCAGCATGCTTGCCGCGTCGCCGGCCATAGCCGCTATTGTGTAGTAGTGGATAGACAGTGCCGGGTCCTGCGGCAGCCCCAGCAGGCCGTATTCGTAGCACCGGCCCAGCTTAGCCGCGGCCGGCACAAACCCCAGTTCCGAGGACTGCACCAGCAGCTGCACAGCGTAGTTCTCGTCCCGCAGCACCAGATCGCCGAGCCCCTCCTCGTATATGCGGGCCAGCATGTACGGCGCGCCGGCCGTAAACTCCGTCGCCACATCCGCCGCCCGCTGCAGCCACTTCACGCCGTCCTGCTTGACAATTGCCGAGTCCCCCAAGCCGAGCTTGCCGAGATAGCACGCCTCTCCCAGCCGGAACATTGCCGCCGGATGGTTTTTCGCGGCTGCCGTTTTCAGAAACTGTACGGCCCGCCGCACGTCTTTGGAGGTGCCCCATCCGAACTCGCAGCAGAGCGCGGCTCGGTATGCGGCCTCGGCATGGCCGTGTTTGGCGGCTAGTTGGAACAGCGCAAACGCCTCTTTGTTGTCGGGTTTTCCCGAAGAGGAAAGTACGCCGGAGGCGTAGATGTCGCCGAGCAGGTACTGGGCGTCGGGGAACCCCTTTTCGGACAGCTTGCGGAGGTTTTGTACCGCTTCTTTGAGCAGGCTTTCCCGGGTTTTGTGCTCCTCCTCTGCCGAAAGTGTGCCGCCGGAAGCCGAGCTCGATCCGCTGCTGGACACAACGGCCCCGCCCGCGCCCTCGGGCCCCACCATTGACACAGTGCGGCCTGCCCCGCCTACCCCGCCTACCCCGCTTACCCCGCTCACCCGTCCCGCCTGCAGCGCCGTCTGCAGCATGTACTGCGCAAACTGGAACTGCACGGCGGGGTCGTTCGACTTCTTTGCGTTCCGGCGGTAGAGCTCAATCGTCTTCATCCGCGGCAACAGCGACGACGAGTTTGTGCCGAGGTACTGCGACAGGTGCGCGTTTGTCAGCGCCGCCGGCGGCAGCGGCGACACGGGCCGGTCGAAGTCCCCCGACGGCGAGCCGCGGATGTGCGTGAAGGACGCCGAGGCGCGGTGCTGGCTGCGGGGCTGCGGGGCACTGGCGGGGTTGCCGCCGGAACTGCCGGCGGAGACGGAAGACGAGTTGCCGTGCGTCAGTGAGAGCCGCCGCGGGGAGCGGGACTGCGAGGGGCGGAGGCGGGGCGACACGGTGCTGCCGGGCCGCGGGGACGCGGCATGGGAGCGGCGGGCGGCGGGGTCGCGGGCCGCCGTCGGCCCGGGGGCGGCACTGGAAGCCGAGGATGCCGAGGAGAGAAATCCCGACGGCGAGTGGGACAGCCGTTTGCCGCCGTGGAGAGCGCCGGGCGAGAGCGACGAGCTGCGGCCGCTTTGGGCCTCGGGACGGGACAGGTTGGGGAATGCCGTTTGGGCCAAGTCGGCGTGGAACGCGGCTGGCGGGGCAGGCGGGGCAGGTGGGGATGGCGGGGGAGGGGGAATGAGCGGGGTAGGACCGGAAGCGGGGGCGGGGCTGGCCACCTCATCGCCCAAGTCTGCCGGTGGCGGGTGGCGCTCGGTTGTTTTGGTTGTTTTGGGCGGCAAAGGCGGTGGCGACGGAATTACACGGCCGGCCGGCTCCGGCTGAAATTCCGGCGCCGGCGGGGCAAATTGTGCGTACGGATGGTGTTCGGCCATCTTTGCGGAGGTTCAGGAAAGCCGGGGCTGTAAAACCTTGAAACTGTAATGTTTCCACTGGGTGTTGGGGCTCAAACAGAAGAGCCAAAAGAGCAGAAAAGACGGAAGTAGGGGAATACCGTCGGTGTGTCTTTTTCAGTGATTTTGCAGGGGTTTTTCGCGCTTTTCCGTTGCTGTTCTTATCTCTTTTCCCCTCGCAGATGCCTTTGCATCATCAGTTTCATCAAGCCGCAGAGTTTCAGGCAACTAAATGCTATCAGAAGAGCTGAACAGCCGGAAGCAGCTCGGCAGTTTCTGCGGCAACAGGAAAGCCGCAACTGGCAGAGTTTTGCAGATTTTGAGGCCGCAAATGTGAATCCGAATGGTTTGCCAGAGATTTGAGCGCAGAATAGTTTCCGAAAGTGCGGCTTTATACCTGGCAATCGAACGCTATTTCCAGATCATCAAACAGCAGAAGAGAAAAGAATAAGAACGTATTGGGTTGGGAAGGTTGGCCATTAGGTGCAGGAAATTGCATAAGTGTGCAGATAGCTGCATGGAGGTGCAGAAACATGCATAATTGCTGCAGGACATTGCAGAAAGTGTGCAGATAGTTGCATAGGGCGGCTCCCGTTACGGCCTTGTCTCTTTTGGATTACATGATACAGAATAAAAAGAGAATGGGAGGGGAGGCGGGAGATCTCTCGGAGGCTTAGCGGAGGCGCAGACGAAGAGGAGACGGAGAGGAGTCGGAGAGGAGACGGAACTGAGGAGATAAGAGAGTAAAGAGGAAATGAGAATAGGAAGAACTACAGGGAATTATTACTCTTCACAAGCTTCTCTGTTGGTAGAGCAATTGAGAGGAGATCTAAGTACTTTCAAGGAACATAGTCACAATGGCGCTAAAAAGCTCGATATTTCTGGCCTTCAAGTTCTTGTTTGTGAGTGGAGAAAGTGGAAATGCTTGAGAAGGACAATTGGGATGAATATGCAGGGGTAGAAGCAGAGAACAGGCAAATAGCAACTAACATGATAACAGACCAGCTCCCTCCTAGTTGTATTGGCTGTGATAGTGTACCAAACATACAAACTGGTCATCCAGCCTATACTTGTGAGGCACAATGTGACTATTCCTCTGATCAATTACACGTTTTCCGGGGCTATTCAGCTTCCAGATGAGGAGAATCAGGCCGGAACGCCAGGTGAGCCGACGGCTGGACCTGCGGCTGCTCCCGCTGAACACGAAGGCGCTGACGAAGACGACCAGCTGGTGGTTCCTGCCAGTTCGGCCTCCAATGCCCCATGAAGGCTGCCGGAAGGCTGTTTGAAGGTTGGGTCGCTGTCCGCCCCACGGCAACTCCTGTGGTGATTCTGTACTCTGCCTACATACCAGACGCTTGCCGGTCTTATTCATGTTGATAATCCATTAAATTCTGCTCCATTTCCTGCGATTACCCCTCTATGCATTCTCTTATCTGTATGCTCAGCCGTCTGAATTGAGCATCGCGTCTCACTCCGACCCCAACCGCGCGACTCACCCCGCCAACTCAGTAGCGGCTTCCCCTGGCAGTAGCGCCCCTTAGCTCGCAAATAGCCGGGAAATCCATGATAATCCCGATATACACTTCGGCAAGCTCTAGCAGAGCCTCACACATAATAGACACCATAAAACATACAGTCCCCTGTATATCCATCTCTGTCCCATTCCCCCTCTCTTCTTCTTCGCCTTTCCCTTATCGTCAGTCACTTCGAGTTTCCCTTACCTTCTGCGGCACAGCACTGCACAATGCATATTTCATTTGCGGCAAAGCTTAAATCATCCCGGCACAGACTCGCTTCTGTTTTGCGACGAGCGGTGGGGGCAGAACACAAAGGCGGATGTCGGCAGACACAAAGACACAGCGGAGTTTTCGACAATTGAGAATAGTCCGGCACTGTAAATAATTGGATGCCGAAAGAAGCCACGACAGCAGTAGCTAAGTACCAGGAAAACCTCCGAGCAGTGATCTTGAGGATCACAGAGGCGAAGCAGGAGGCCGACATTCTCGAATGCCACGCAGGGTGGGGAAGGAATGAATAGTTACAGAAGAAATCTGGGAAGACGGAAAGACGGAACGGAAGACGGAACGGAACGGACAGGGGTTCGGCAGATATAATGGCCTTTCGGAAATGGATAGGATCGGTGAGTACTGGAGGACGGGAAATGGAGACTGTTGACGGCCGTGAAAGATGAATGATGAGAGGCTTTGTAAGGCGGAAGACAGAACTTGGAAAGATGATGATGTCGATGATTATTGATGGTCTATTGTGGGTCATATTTATGGCTTCAGGGCCCCGCATACCATTCCAAAATCTGCCCTTTAGGCATGCATACCAAATGAAAGCTCGCAATCATCAGTAAAGACCATCAAATACTAACTGATCTCGCAGTCCGATGGATCCAAAAAGAACGGTAAAGGAGGGCAGAAAACGCCGCCTCGTTCGGTAAACGGAAGTTCGGCAACATCCAGCGCTTTCACAAAACCGACAACAGCCTCGGCAAATGTGTCAGTCAGCAGCCAAACCCCGGCCGAAAGTGTGGTGGAAACGCCAATGATGGACGAGGACATCCACGAGCTCGCCGCTTCCAAAATATTTGGCATGGAGAATTTCGGCAATACCTGCTACTGCAACTCCATTCTACAGTGTCTCTACTACACCCGGAGCTTCCGAGATCACGTGTTGAAGTTCCCCGGATCGGAGAAATCGGTCCGAAGGCTGCAGGTGTTGGGGATCAAACCCCACCATTTCGGCACTTGCAGTACTTGCGGCGAATCCCGCGCCACAGCGGGGCATGCCGGCGGGGAAAAAGACTGCGGAGACAGCAACGGCGAAGTCGAGGAGCGCAAACGGTCGTTTTTCCGCAGCTCGGGCGGGAAAAAAGCCGAGTCCAACGGGACCAACAGCTCGGTGCAAACCAACTCCGGCCCGGCAGCTGCGGGCCATCCGCCAACTACCCCGCAGTCCACAGCCACATCCTCCACCACTGCGCCCCATCCGGAAGTCACTTCCGATGCGAAAAGCTTCGCCCAGCAATACTCCACAGTGCGCATATCACATATACTCCGGAAATACCCTGGGCTGAAAGGACTGAAACTGGGATACGCCCTGCCACAGCAGAACATCACCGTGGTAGGAGTGGTGGAAGAACTGTACCCGCCCACCGAGGCTAAGAAAAAAGCGGCTCTCATGAAAGGTCCCATCATCAATCTCGACCACAGCATGACGGCCCGGTACGGAATGAAGGAATCCCTCTTCACAGCTCTGAAAGACCTGTTTGAGTCGATGGCCGAAAACGAGTCCCGCACCGGCGTAGTGTCCCCCAGCAGGCTTATCGAGGTGCTGAAAAGCCAGAACGAGCTTTTCCGCTCAAGCATGCATCAGGATGCCCACGAGTTCCTCAACTACATTCTCAATGACGTAATCGAGTCCGTAGACTCTTTCCGAAAGGGCGAGCGATGGGTGCACGAGCTGTTTGAAGGACTGCTGACGTCTGAGATCAAATGTCTGTGCTGCGAAACAGTCTCAACCCGGGATGAGATGTTCCTGGATCTGTCCCTGGACTTGGACCAGGACACAAGCGTCCATGAATGTCTGACCCAGTTCTCGGCCTCGGAAATGCTGCAGGAAAGAAACAAGTTCCACTGCGATATGTGCGGCGGACTTCAGGAGGCCGAGAAAAGAATGAAGATCAAAAAGCTGCCCAAAGTGCTGGCACTCCATCTCAAGCGGTTCAAGTATATGGAGGAGCTGGGGAGAAACGTGAAGCTGTTCCACAGAGTTCAGTACTCCCGAACCCTGCGGCTATTCAGCACTACTGAAGCAGACTCGCCCGACATTCTGTACGAGTTGTATGCTGTAGTAGTGCATATCGGCGGCGGGCCGTACCAGGGCCACTATGTCTCTATAATCAAAACCGAAAGCAGTGGGTGGCTGCTGTTTGACGACGAGTCTGTGGAGCACGTGGACGACAACTATGTGCTGCAGTTTTTCGGCAACGGGCCCGGGCTGGCCTCGGCATATGTTCTATTCTACCAGCAGATCAGCGAGGAAGAGTACCAGAAGCGGGAAATGTACAGCTGGACGGAAGAGGAAGAAAAAGAGGCAAGTTTGAATGGCGGGAGTTCTCAGGGAGGAGGCTCGCATGGCGTTTCCGAAACGTCGCTGAATGAAAAGGCGTCCTCGGAGTTTGCCGGCTCAACTTTGCCTCCGATTACTGTGACTGCTCCTACTGTGGAAGGGATGAGCAGTTCGCAGAACTCTTTGGGCACTTCCAGTGCCTCGGAAGCCAGCGGGCATAAAGAGCGCAAGGAGCAGAAAGAAGGCAAACACGAAGGGAAATTGGGACTGGCGGGTCTGGGAGAGTTGCATATTTCAAAGAACACCGAGAGAGAGAAGGAAAAGGAGAAGGAAAAGGAGAAGGAGAAGAAGAAACGGATATCGTTCAGCTTCTCAAAGAAGAAGTAGAGTTTGAGGGTGAGAAGGGATGCGATATAAAGGCGGCTACGATAAAAGGAAGAGGAGTCACATTTTGGGTAGAAGAGAGTGAACTCGATATATATGATGATGAACAGGTGATGAAGATCAGGTGAACATGAACAGGTGATGTATGAAAAGTGGTTTATTTGAGACTGGAATGGAAACTGTGAGTTCAATCTTTTATTTCGCTTCATGAGCTGATTGAGAGGTCATGGAATACGATCTGAAAAGCAAGAAAGACCCACTTTAGTCAACTAATAGTGTCAACTGAGCAGAAGTCCGATAGAGAGCCCCTCCACTATTCTTATCGATTTCCCAGTAATCCAGGGATCTAACCAAGTCCATAAAACAAACATCAGCCCTGAAACACAGTCACGAGTTTCTACTGCTTAAAGCCTTCCCTATTACCTTTCCCTTTATCTTCGGCTTTCTGAAGCGATTCTCTATTACATTCTACAGAATCCTCCCTCCTGTCATTTAAACTGCCTTCTCCATCCCAATTGCCCCCCTCAACCAAAACTCTCCCCGCTACCCCCTCATCCTGTCCCTCATTCTTCTTACCCATCTTCCCCTCACAAAGGAGCATGGCTGAACAAGTAGGAAACACTCTCACCGAAATGCAGCCGTCGGATAGCCTCGGCAAGCGTCGGGCTGATGTCTATCCTCTCCAGAATATCAATCTGTGCCACTTTATCCGACAGCGGCAGCGTGTTTGTGCACACCACTTTAGTCAGGCGGCTGTTTTTCAGCCTCTCGACCGCGTTGCCGGAGAAAATGCCGTGGGTGACAATCGCAATGACAGACTTTGCGCCGTGGTCCAAAAGCGTGTCGGCAGCTTTGCACAAAGTACCGCATGTGTCGGCCATATCGTCCACCAAAACACACGTCTGGTCCTTCACGTCTCCCACCAAAACCATGCGGGAGACCTCATTGGCTCTTTGCCGCTCTTTGTGGATCAGCGCAAAATTGAGATCCAGCCGGTCGGCAAGCGACGCGACCCGCTTTGCCCCGCCGGCGTCCGGAGACACCAAAATCGTCTTGTCCAAATCCAGACTTTCCCGAATGTACCGCAAAACACTGGGCTCGGCATACAGATTGTCCACTGGCACGCGGAAGAACCCCTGGATTTGTGATGCGTGGAGGTCCATAGTGATCACATGATCGCACCCGGCGGTCTGGATAAGGTTGGCCACCAGCTTAGCCGTCAGCGGCGCCCGCGATTTGTCCTTCTTGTCCTGTCGCGCATACGGATAGCAGGGGATGACAGCAGTGATGCGGCGGGCCGAGGCAGTCCGGCAGGCTCGGATCATGATAAGCAGCTCCATGAGAAAGTCGTTGATTTCGTCTTCGCCGCATCCTGTCTGGATTATGTACACGTCTTCGTCCCGGATGGACTCTGCTATTGTGACGGCTGTTTCCTGGTTTGTGTAGCGGAAGACTCCGATTTTTGCCAGTTTGAGCCCCAGTCTGTCGGCCACTTTTTTGGCGAGTGCGGGGTGCGAGTTCCCCGCCAGGATTTTTATGGCGTTTGTGCTCATCTTTGGGGAATTTTGAGGGTTGTTTGGGTTGCTGTGATGTGGGGCTGTTGTGATGAATGAGAGCGGATTTGTCTCGCCAGGTTTCTTGTATGGGTTGAAGGATGATGTGTGGAGATAGAAGGCTGGAGTTGTCAACTCTTGTGGAGTCTGCGGTTTGAAGAAACGTGGGGAGTTCCAGCATTCAGATATGCCGGATTGGAGCGGATATGACTGACCGGCAGGCATGGGCAGTATATTGTTTCCCCAGAAAAAACTGAAGCTGCTTGCTTTATCATTCAGAGAAATTTCTAGCTGAGAGAAGCACATGTACATAGTGAGGGGGTTGTATGCGTTTTTATGCATGATGTGCAGGATGGCACAGGAATTGTATGGTGGATGGCGGATTAAGCTGCACGTGTGCTTAATCTTGCATGAAAGAGAAGAAATGTGATATTATGTAATCTGATATTAAGAGTCGGTGGGGATCTAAAGGCGGTTTGCTCACAAGTAGTTGCTATGAAAGCACGCAAAACCTCCGCTAACAAATTTGCACTGTACCATGACAAGACTCAAACCACAGGACTGTTCCTGCTCCCTCTTCCTCACCCCTGTTTTCTTCATGTCTCCCCCAGAGCCCTTCCCCATATTTCCGGCTTACTTAATCGACAATCACTCCTTCCTCTTTTGGACATCCTTGAGGGGGGGGGGCGCAAGACTGTCAATAAGCCGTTTGTCAACTGCCATCTCACAGGCTATTAAGGCTACAAGTGGCTGTTTGATGTATTCAGGACACGGGAAAGTCGAAGTTACGAATATATTATGAGTGTATTGCTACTGGCGAGAAAGTTTTGCTAATTCCGTGCTCTTAAAGTCTTTTCATAAATAAAGCAAGCGTTCAAAGTATTCTGCACAGCTTGTGAGGGAACTGCCAGCATAGCGTCATCAGCTTCGTAAAGCTCCAATCGAGGAGATAAGGAATCTCGGGAGGAACAAACTACGAATATGGCGTCTCCCAGGGCGATTAAGAGAGTAAGTGTGTTTTTGGTATTTGAGGAGCAACTAAAGAGGGTAGAGTGAACACTTCTGTGTCTACAAAAAGAGACTTGTAACTAACAGCTCACGCCTATCAGCTCACACGGGAATATAAAGCCATCGAAGAGAACCCGCCACCATACATTATAGCCCGTCCCTCGGAAAGCGACATTTTGAAGTAAGTGAAGGAACTGCAGGATCAGTGAAGAGCCAATCTGATGTCTCTTCTCATGTGAAATCCTCCTCTCTTCCTCTATAATACCCATACTAACCTCTTCCCAGATGGCATTATGTGATAACTGGACCCCCCGACACGCCATATGAAGGCGGCCAGTACCACGGCACTCTGACGTTTGCCCACGACTACCCGTTCAAACCGCCCTCCATCCGGATGGTGACGCCCTCGGGGAGATTCCAGCCCAACTTCCGACTGTGTCTGTCAATGTCGGATTACCATCCAAAGACCTGGAACCCGACTTGGTCTGTGGCCACTATTCTCAACGGGCTGCTGAGTTTCATGACGTCGAACGAAATGACCACGGGGTCCATCACGACCTCAGATGAACGGAAAAGATACTATGCAAAGGCCAGCAAACACTGGAACGCGACATGCAATCAAGATTTCATTCAGCAGTTTCCGGAGCTGGTCCAGGAGTATTTCCATCCGGAGTTGAGTGGACGGGATACGTCTCACACGAAAGGGGAGTCACCGGCACAGAGTACAGCCAGTAGCATATCTTCGGAAGCGGAAAAACAGCCTAAAACGGCAACTGGGGAACTGAAAGCTGAGGTGCGGAACAGAGGAGGCCAGGGAAATGAAAGAGAAACAACGGGAGACACTGCGAGCTCAAAACCGGTGACGATACCACAGAAGCGGGGAAATAGTGAACTTGAGAAGGCGGCAAATGCTCAGTCGAAGTGGTTCAATATGATCACAATTCTCCTGGTTGTTCTGGCCTTCTCATACTATATCATCATGTGACTTGATAGTATGAAGGAAGGGTTGACAGATTGAGGGCTATTGGGTGTGGATACTGATGGGTTGCGGGGCGTGCATTCTATGGAGTTGATGCCTGACAGTGTACGGAAAGAGGCGAATGAGTTGTACGAGGAGCAAAGATGAAGTAGTGTTGGCGATGAGGGTATGGTATATATTAGAACAATGATCTCATAAACTATAAAGATTCCGGCGACTGTAGTCAGGCTTGAAAGCTGCAGTTGCGCCGACAATGGAAGTCTGCTACTTTTCGGCAGACTAAGCAAGATTGCTGTAGCTGTGGTAGCTACAGAGATGAGAAACCTTTCAGCAGCCAGAAAACCAGTACTGATGCTTTGCAGCAAGCAGTACAGTTTGAGCGTTTTTGATAAACCAGAATAGAAACAGATCTTTCTGTTCAATCTCGAGGCTTTTCACCGGTATGCCACAACAAACATGAGTATAAAAATATCACAACCTAGGGGAGGTTCAGTCCATTCATTGATAGTGTTTAATTTTCATGCACATGGGAAACCTTCCCTAAGTTCCGACCCCTTCCCTCTTTGTCGGGTCCAATATGTCTTCACCACTTCTTCACGAGATATAAGCATCTGAGATTGTGGATTGAACACCATTGTTGTCCAAACTATGCATCTCCAACGGACAAGAGTTGCCTCTTGTCCGTTGAACTGTGGGATCTGTTATACAGGGCATTTTTCTGTCCGACGATGCTCTTTCGGAGAAATCGTTCCACTGAATTCTCTTCCAATTCCACCATCCTCAACCTTTTCAAACATATGTGCCTCATATGTCACTTTCATTCCCATGTCTCTATTTGTTTTCCCAAGTTCTCTCAAGCTGCCGCAGCTACCAGAGATGGATTGTTGTCCGTATATTCCTCCAAATCGTCCTGCATACTACTGTTAGTTTGCAATTTATATGTTTTGCTGTGCAAATCATAGAATCAAACGTCTTCTCAATCCACATTTGAACATACCTCATCGAATATAACCTGAATCATCAAGCTGCAGCTGGGACAGACAGCAATGTCTTCTCCGTCTCTCAGATCATCAATAGCTATCTGAAACCGATCACCACAGGGACAGGGGTATGTGAAAAGTCCTGTATCAGGATCGTAGGTCATATCCTCGATCTCCACCTGATCGTATATTGATGCCATCGTTTGTAAATTGAATATGAGGGCTCTCAAAAGACAGCTAACCTCTGCCTAATCTAAGGACTTAGAACGCAGTTCGCACCACCAGTGTCACCCCACGGAAAGGACGTTTTACTTTGTTCATGAAATGCTCAAAGTGAACAGTAATCATAAGCCATTACAATTATTATCTCACTTTCATTTTCTTTCAGTTTAGCCTCTAGCAAAATAAAGATTTTATGGTCAGGAAGTGAATTTTGCACGTGAGAAACGTTTTGGGGTCACTCATAAGCCCTCATCTGTCACGTGCACATCATGGGTTATGCCTTAGGGCTTTATATACTGTCTGGCCTCACAAAGGGTTAGCAAGTAATTTCCACTTTTGGAAGTGACAGGACAAGTGCAACTCACAACTACAAGCGTCGCAACAACCAAACAATTTCACTGACCGACAACACAGGCTGGGGACCGACTCAGCAGACACCTGTGCAGTGCAACTATATGATCACTTCTCATAGTGTCTGAAGTTTTAGATTGATGGGCAGGGATTCACATTGAGGAAGGATTTGCTCGATATCAGTGGTTCAGCAGACGTTCTACCTGACGACTAGAATCAAAATGTAAGTGATTGCTGGATTGGAAATAGGCAAAAGAAGAACAGTGGGATGATGAAAAACACGAGAGAATAAGACTATTCAGCACCGACGACGACGAACATACAAGCTTGCTGATCCCAGAGTTGCTTGAACGACAATTACGATTATTCGGTAGTGCAATCAGTCCAGCTGAGCTTTGAATCAGGTTCCGGTTTATGGCAACAATTGCTGAGTTCTCGATCAACTTCAATTTTCATCAATCACCAGTCATCATCCGGTTCTTTTCCGAATTGTCTGCTCAGTCAGATTTCCCTACTCAAAGCACATTGAGCTAACCAAACGACAGAATTCACCATGGGTATTTCCAGAGACTCCCGCCACAAGCGCTCACACACTGGTGCCAAGCGCGCCGACTACAGAAAGAAGAGAAAGTTTGAGCTGGGCCGTCAGCCCGCCAACACTCGTATCGGTGCCAAGAGAATCCACACTGTGCGAACCAGAGGTGGCAACCAAAAGTTCAGAGCTCTCCGTGTTGAAGCCGGCAACTTTTCTTGGGGCTCTGAGGGTGTCTCCAGAAAGACCCGTATCGTCAGAGTGTCTTACCACCCTTCCAACAACGAGCTTGTCAGAACCAACACCTTGACTAAGTCCGCTGTCGTTCAGATTGATGCCGCTCCTTTCAGACAATGGTACGAGACCCACTACGGAATTGTCTTGGGTAAAAAGAAGACCGAGACTGTTGAGCCCGTCAAGAAGTCTTCCAGCGTTCAGAAGAAGTTGGCTTCCAGAGCTGCCAATGCGAAGATTGAGCACTCTTTGGAGAGTCAGTTTGCTGCCGGTAGACTCTACGCTGTCATCTCTTCCAGACCCGGTCAGTCCGGCCGTTGCGACGGTTACATTTTGGAGGGTGAGGAGCTTGCTTTCTACCTCAGAAGAATGACCGCTAAGAAATAAAGGTAATGGTTTAAATAAAACATTGAAATTTCCTTATACATAATTCATTTCAAGCGTGTATGGGTGGCTGCTTGTTGAGCACGCAGACGATCAGGTATACCGTAGGATGGAGATCAATACTCACTTTCTGTATGAGTGGGCATGAAACTATTGAAAGAAGAACCGATAGTATGACAACGCTTCAAGACAAGTAACGAAGGATTAAATCTTACGTAAAATCATCACACAATCACGACACAATGGCTTCAATTCCTACAAAAAAAACTAATTGAGAATAAAATGAGTTTATTCAAATTACTCGACGTATCTCCAAATCGATGGTACCTACGAAATCTATCTATCTGCTCTCGACAAAGCCCCTCCAAAATCTATATCCCACTGTTAGTATTCTCTCTTCGAAAGCAACATACATTGATGTGAATGAAGATCAGCTAGGCAATATTGGAATCCTCATTAAAAATCAGAACAGGTCTGTGAGAATATTTTTTTCATCATTTGCTTCATTCACATCCAGAAATTGTGTTCTCATACTTACAGTCAAAGGAGAGATGTCGCCCATAGCACCATATACCGCAACAGTAAAATATTCCACCCACAACCTTCGCCGTTTCCGAACAGCAACAAAACAATCAAACATCCTCATATAACCAACAGCAAACCACTGCGACTTCCTACATCAACACTACCACTGCAGAGAAGAAGAAGCAAAACGAAAATTCTTCAGCAATCAAATCCTCGGCGTGAATTTTTCGTTTCAGAGCCACGTGACTTGTATCTATTTACGATTACGTAACCTTAATTGGCCACCAATCTTTCCAGCTCGCTTGTACGCGTCACTGTAAACAAACAAATCACACGCGACCTCCCATTGGAATAGCAAAAGCGTGTGGGGCTTAAAGGCCACAGATTTCTCCGATGTTACGGCTGAATTGCCTGTCCAATGGCTGGATAGGATGAGTCATTTCCAAAGTGGACCCTGGGTTGTATGACGACAGCTCTAGCAAACGCTCCTTGGCTTTCAATTCCTATTCCGCAGCCTTCAATAGCAAGCTAACATACTAGCCCAGAGTTGTCTCTCATGCAACTGCTCTATCACCAATTTTGGTCTCAAACCAGCAGTTGATTTGCCGTAGTTATACCTCTTAACACTTTATTTCGGATTCCGCGTACGCTCTTGTCATCTTAAATATCCTCCACAGCTCATCTGCCGAACTTTTTTCTATGACGAGATGAATCCAGACCTTGTCTGACCTGACGTCTCCCATTTGCCATAGTAACAGGCTATGACTCTAGCAAGTCTCCTGGTGCTGCGCTATACACGAAAAATCCGGCCTGAATCTGAGACTAAGCAGCAAGAGCCAGCCGTGGGATAGCAAGGCACTTGGCATAGTATAGTATTGGAAATCATACCTCATTTGGACATTGCAAGGTCGATTTGGGAGTGCTAATAATCGCTTAATGGCAACTTTGCATGAGCTTGCAGGAAGCCTTGGCCGACGCGACGACAGGGTCGCCGGGAGGGCTGAGAATTGGGCGAGAAAAAACAAGGAATATGCACAGGTTAGGAGGGAAGAATCTTTTACAGTTTGGAATGGTGAACATTGGCAGTTGCGCCTGTCGGGATTCAGAGGAGAAGGCTGATCTGGGCCGACATTGGCTGGTCTTTCTAGCTTTCAAAACGAGGTGATATGCGCTTGTGGAACGAGGCCTGCTATTGTTCATTTGCTCCGGTTTGGTCCAATCGATTTTCCGTCTATTCCACTTACATCCTAATTGCGTTCCAGCAGAATCAGCAGTCTTCTTTGCTACGGTAACAGATCTCTACAGATTGATGTCCTCATCGACCTTCTGTCGCTGTTTGTCTCGCTTGTAGTATGGAGTATCAAACTAAGCTTATTATGGTGTTTCCATTATGGTCTTGAAACTTACAGAGGCCTGTAATGGAAGCCGGGCATCCTGTTCGAGGTGTATCTGACCTTCGGACACTTTGATCCAACCATACTCCGGAGTCATGTCAGCCTAATGTGGTGTGGTGCCCTCAATAGCATTGCCCATTGCTATTGAGGGTGCCAGAGAAGGTAGAAAAGGAATGTTTTGATGTGTACCAATTAGGCTGTTTAGTCGAGAAGATGGTAAATAGGGTTTGCATGTTGATATGGGTGAAGCAGTTTTCGGAGAAACTTGCAAGTTTCATGTTGCAGATTAACCTCGGTGAGATCCTACAGGGCTCGGAGCTCAGGTTTCAGATTGAAACTTTCGATCATATGCACTGGAGAAGACTGCACGCCTGAACGGGTGGTATCGGCGGAGGAGACCGAAGTGCGGGTGCCGATAAGGCTGTTTGCTATAGTGGAAAAGCCATGGGCGATGAAAACTCCAAGAAAATTGTTGGAGTTATGTGATAGATAGGAGAGTGAGCATTTGGGCTGATAGGAGGTAATGAGGAAAAGTGGAAGTATGCTTATTGTGTAATAGTCATTGTAATCCAGATACTGCTATAATGATTACTGCCATCCATTCATTGTATGCCAGAGTCTTGCAATGATTGACAATTTGAGGACCTACAAGCCACAGGGAAGACAGGCATTCTCCAGTTTAATTCCCAATCGGTTCTCTATGTATGAAATGTGTCCCTAAAATATCTGCTGCAACGGGTAGCAGCTTCCGGCACCTGAGTCACTGGCTGATATTAGTCGTACTCATGGATAAGCTGCCCATGCTTATCACGTCCCATTGTCTCATAAGCCCATCAGTGGGAACATCGCCGGTGGGTTGAGATCAGCGTAGTTTAGTCGAGGACAGTGAAGGCCACTTCCCCGACATTTTACATCAATAATCAATAATAGCCTCTTCAATGCTTTACCGAAATTTCAACTCCTTCATGCAATAGTAGAATTGGTGGTTCAGACGACCAGGCGGCGCGACAGGCAGTAATCTCAGTACTCCGCCAGTCGATAGGCGCTGGTTCCGACCTGTTTTGGTGTTTGATAGAGGATATTTGCAACAAGGTGAGTAGCCTTGTTGTTTCCACAACCGGCCGGAAATCGAGCCATATGTCTCGAAAATTTGTAGCCGACTATAAACCTTACTGAAAACCTTAATCTGATACATATTCCGCCTTTCAAAAACGGGCAACTGGCGACTTCTAAATTCCAACTTTAAAATAGTTGCGATAGAGAGGGTCCACGATTATGCGGACTGAGAGAAGGCAATACTCGTCTAAATGGCATACTGGTAGAGCAAGCTGGGTGGAATGGTGGAATTAGCAGCCAGTATAACCAAAACGGTGGCTTGTGTGAAGGAGGAACAGCTGCGACACTTGAAGCCACTGGCAGGACCGAAAACAAGTCCCTCCACTCCAGTGATGCCGTCAGGTATTAGACCTATTAATAGATTGGACTAGCGTCTCACTAAACGTAAAACTGTTTCCTTTCCAGCTGCTCGTGCCCACCTCACTCTGGCGGGCAGCCGTTTCTGTTTCCGCAGGTCCCCTAAGGTTGGGGCCCAGGACTGCGTGGGCTGCAGGCCGGATGGCTCACACAATGCGCGGCAAACTTTGCCATTGAGCTGTTCTCTGGCCCAGATCTCTCGGGCCAACCTACACCAGCCGTAGGTGTCGGTTTAGAAACTGCAAAAGCTGCCTTGCCGGCTGAAGGCTCCCCAAGGATCCTGCAGTGCCCATACATTTTTAGGCTCGGAGTAGGGAAATTGAAAACGCTAACTGTATATCCAAATATGGCAGAAATCAACCCTATTTGGATTATATGCGGTTGGAAAGGTCGACATGCAGTGGAGAAAAATTCTCATTCCAGAGCCTAAAAGGGAAGTTACTGCAGCGAACAAACAATCAAAGTTCAAAAGTATGCCATTTTTCGACCTCTCCGCACATTTGAGGAAATAGTAAACAAAAAAAACGTCCGACAAGTCTGGGCGGCTCAGATGAGAAGAAATGATGAAAATGTATATAAGACTACACGGGCCCCAGGGAGTATGAATTGTGGATTGTTTAGTCCTATTCTCTTTTCTTTCTCCCTCTTCTCTCTTTTCCCCATCAAATCATTTCGATTACAAAATACCCCAAGAATTCCAACTTCTAGTCTTTCGCTCAACAGCTCTTCAACATAATCAAAATGGTTTCTCACATTGCTCTTGGTTTGGCTGCCTTTGCTGGTGCCGCTGCTGCCTACCAGAACACCACGGTGTCTTCTTACTCCACCACCACTGCCACGATCACTGAGACCAAGTGCGAGGACAACAAGTGCTACGAGACCACCATCACCACGACCTGGTGCCCTGAGACTGAGGGAAACTTGACCAAGACTGTCACCCACACCAAGCCCCCCAAGTCCACCGGGACCACCTCTTCTCACGTTGTCCCTCCTACCTGGACTGGTGCTGCTGACAAGGTTGTCTACCAGGCTGGTTTGGCTGTTGCCGCTGGTGCCGTTGCCATGCTCATCTAAGCGTGTCGATACGAATGTCATCTGTGATGTCAATATTCTTTTCTGAAGTATGTAACGTGCTTTAGTTTGTACAATAAACGAAATGATTTTAGAAGAAAAAGAATAGACGATAGTGTAGGTCTGAAATTGTGCAAAGCGCGGCAGTTTACATGGTTGTTATTGACTGCTCGTGGAGTTTTTCGAGCCATCCGTGAACCACCGTCTCTATTTTCAGTTCTTGATCTGCCCCATACCTTTGATCGCATCTTCTGATGTGCAACTCAGCTGCAGACCTTCACAATTGCTGCTCCTTGCTTCTCCTTGCTGCTCCTTGCTGCTCCTTCTCTTCCCGTACTTTATCTTCGATCCATCCCTTCCTTTCGCACCATAATTCCATAGACCTCATAGTTATGCGAGTTGTCAGAGTTCCCATAACTACGAGGATCATGAGAGTTCTGACAACTCGCGTAACTCGCATTAGTCGCATCATTCTCATAATCATTCACATCCCTGCCAGCTGCATTCTCATTCCCACTGTATCTACTGGTACTGCCATCTCATCCCTTCTTATCCCTCCCATCCCGTCTCACCCTACTCACCTCCATGGCCCGGGAAATCGCATAACTTTCACATTCCCATCCTCCTATTCCCATCACTCCCATAATTCCCACAACTCCCATAACTCCCATATTCCCTTGCTCTCCATAGTACCACATTTCCCTTTTCCCGTACCTCTCTCTTCCCTCATCCTCCTCATCCTCCTCATCCTCCTTCACATCAACTTTGGGTCTCACCACCAGCCTGAAGTCCCTTTCTCAACATCCTCACCAAACCTGCTTACTCCCAGCCTTCGCCCACCAGCCAATAGGATCGCAGCCAATGTAATCCACAATCGGCAAAGGGTCTCACCCACCCCAGACCCTCTGACACATTTCCCGAGACCCGGGGTTGCAATAAAGTTAGAGTGTCGTGACCGTGATTGGTCCCTGCGCCACACCCGCCCCCGCCGACACCACCCCAGACCCCCGCCCAAGGGTCTCGCCACCTTATTCAGCACATTTGCCCCAACGCCCACAGGCCCCCGCAATACCCTGCAGACCCGTCACATCAAATGCTTTCTAAGCAGTCCAAGAAAGGAAAAGGAGGAAGCGGGTTGTTTTCTCAATTTAATGGCGGGGGCAGCCGGATGAGAAGAGGAAAGAGGAGGAGAGAAGAGGTTATCAAGAGAGAAGAAACAGTAGTAATCAAACAGCAAATTGGAACAGCAAATTGGAACAGTAGAACAAGAGAAAAGTAGGAGATTCATCGGCAATAGCATCTGCTTTGTAGCAACGATTGACGACAGAGTACCGAGTTGCCGTAACTTGCCTCAACTTGCCAGATTTGTTTGATTTTCTGGCTGAGAGTTGGGTAAAGTGCTGTTGGAGATTTGCGCATTGGTTGAGATAGACGGGAGCATAGAAGGAGTGGACTGAACGTTTTGTGGATTGCCAGAAGGTACGGATAGTTCACTACAAGACGGCAAAAAGCGGGGTTTTTTGAAACCGATTGAGTGCCACTGAAACTGATTGAGACTTTGCTGTACTCGCAGAGGATCCTCTGCGTTCATTGCCGGCATTTGTTGAGGTACATCAATTCATGACGCCTGGGTGATTATCAGTTGGACAATCTGGCACAAAAAAGCCACTTTTCACTCACCTGGAGAAGCGTGCAAAGACAGCAGACATACGAGAAGCAAAGAACGGCTTTTTGATTGCCTCTTTCCTGATTTACTCACTGGTAACTGAGGCTCCATCACAGA
>JAKTWI010000327.1:0-28688 GCA_030561065.1 Sporopachydermia cereana | reverse complement strand
CAAGTACACAGGTTGGTTGGATCTAATTAGGAAGTGATTGCACTCACTCCTGACAGCAACAATATGTAAAAAACTGCACAAAGACCTCAACCTTATATTACTACAATTCAGGTTCACTCATTCAGTATTGAGATGATGAATCTCACATTATTTCGGGTGGGATATGAATGGGAGCTTTACAGAACTCCAGCAACAGCAGAGTTACAAAGCTATATACGGAAATTTTGGGGACTGAATAGTAGTGAAGCAAAAGCCAAAGGAGCGAATGTGTCGTCGTTCTGTGTGAGGTTCCCTCTACACCCTAAACAATGACTGCATTTTGAGCAACAATGGTAAGTAGACTAGATACTGAAACTATTACCAACTGTAGCGGTAATGTATGGCTTGCGATTCGATGTCCTATCAAACTCTCAAATCTAGTGCTCCTCTCCGAAATTGCATTCATACTATTCTTGTCAGCCAGACCCTTTACCATATTTCCAAATCATAGTCTCACCTTTGAATGGGTCTCAAACAATGGTTGATTTTGAGCAACGATGGTAAGTCGGATATATACTGGAGCTAGCTTCATCTGTAGCCTCAATGTATGGCTCGAGATGTAATATTGGTTCAAACAGTCATATCGAGTATGCCGCTCAGAAAATGCAACCATAGGTTTTGACGTCCGTCAGACCCTTTTTATGTTGTCGATTGATGGTCTCAGACCCTTTGTCTGGGTTTCAAACAATGGCTGATCTTCAGCAACGATGGTAAGTACGAAATATACTGGAGCTAGCTTCGTCTGTAGTGGTAATGTATGGCTCGGGATACCAAAGTGTTCCAAACAGTCATATCATGTATTTCGCTTAGAAAATGCAACCATAGTTTTTGAAGTTCGCCAGACCCTTTTTATGTTCTCAGCATATCAGACCCTTGGTCTGGGTCTCAAACAATGGTTGAATTTGAGCAACGACGGAAAGTACGATACATACTGGAGCTATCATCATCTGTAGCGGTAATGTATGGCTCGAGATGCAATATAGTTTCAAACAATCATATAAAGTATTCCGCTCAGAAAATGCAACCATAGTTTTTAATCCTTCAGACCCTTTTCATGTTGTCGATTGAAGGTCTCAGACCCTTTGTCTGGGTCTCAAACGATGGTTGATTTTGAGCAACGATGGTAAGTCGGATATATACTGGAGTTAGCTTCATCTGTAGCTGTAATGTATGACTCAAGATGTAATATTGTTCCAAACAATCATATCGAGTATTCCGCTCAGAAAATACAACCATAGTTTTTGATGTTTGCCAGACCCTTTGTCATACAATAAGTACCGAGAGCTCAAAGGCACCTGCTCCAGAGGTCACAATCCTAGCGGACAGAAGAATGATAATGACAAATGAAATTTTACACTAATCAAGAGTGCCAGATTTGCGGGCCTAGAAAATGCTGTCTATGTGACTAAAAACCGAACACCCGCTGTGTGAGTTGCAAGAACATCTTGAACCACAGGCTAACATCAAGTCACATACCGGAAACTTTAACGTCACGTCTCCTCCCCAACGTCCATTATCATCTTTCAGTGCGATAGGAAAACGGACGGAGTTTCAGTATGATACCAATGCCAATTTTACGTAAAAGTCAGTCTTAATTGTTTCCTGCTGTCCTGTGCCCACATGCTACTCTCTCACTCTCAGATGTTGTGTGTGATCAAGAAAATGGTCCATTACTTCGGAGCATAAGAGCTCCCCACTTGACGGGATGAGACTTGATGTTCGTTGACCCCCCAAGATGAGTGGTTTTTGGGTATGAATGCTGCTTGTTTAATTCCTCTAGTAATCTGAGAGTTGTCTAAAATGATGTATAAAAGACTTAAGGAAGGATCTGAGGAGTTTTGAAAACTTTGAAGATTAGCATCAATTCGCTTGCTCTCCACAGGGTGCATCAGGTCTCTCATAGTGAGAAGCTGCGGGGTAATCGTTTGGGGAGTTGTCGGCAGTTGTCGGCTGCACAGGGCTGTTGATTGAGTTTGAAATTGCTAAAACCCGATACCGAGGGGGTTGCAATTGTTTGGAATAGGAGAATTTGATACAGTGTGTTTTGCAACTGGCCGACAGTCGAGAACAGTTGCTGTTGGATTTCCTTGAGGGAAAGGCCCAAGGATTGGGCAGAGGGTCTGAGTCTAGAACTATGAATGACTTTTACTCATAAAGCACTCTGATTCATACGAAAAACTCTGCTGGGTCAGTAAAGGCGAGCTCGAGGTAGAGGGAAAGCAAATATTTTGGTACCCGATATACATTTTGGACCCGTGAAGTGCATTCAAGGATATCCCCCAATATTGTCAGACCCTCAGACTCACGAATCGCCATTTTCAGACCCTTTTTTAACTTTCGAAAAATAATTTAAGATTACAGTTTCTCGTAAAATCTGCTGACGCATGCAAATGCATGCAAAGTCATGCACTACAAATCTTCAAAAGGTTCTGCATTACATTACACTGCGTTTGCATATTTTATACATGTGACATAATACATAAATGCATTTTACTCTATCAGTTTTAATGGATTCCTATTCAATAATATATGAAAATATAGAGCTCTACTGAGTTAGATTGTCAATACCTCAATATCCTGTAGAAAGTGCAAAACCAGAGTAGGGAGGAGCATTAAACATTTTCTGCATCCTGCATGCAGCGGCATGTATATGCAATGTAATGTACAATGTATAAGAAATTGTGAGTTTAATGCACAAATATGCAACAACATGCGGCTGGTTTTGCCAAGGTTTCGACATTTGCGCTAAAAATGACTAAAGTTCTTCAAAAAACAGCCAGACCCTCCAAAATTATGCCAGTTTTTCCCGGTATTGCCTACCACTTTACCCCCCTTGGTTCAGCACGTATTTTGATTTCCCTGTAGAGCTATCAGAAGACCAAAATAATAAAGCAGTGTCCCTTAAGGATAATTTCCATTTCTACCTACTGAGATCTTCCGTAATTGTTTCCGACACATAATGGCGTTGTACGGGTCTTGTATTCCCACGGCAAGATGATCAAAATCCACATTGATGCAGTCCAAACCTTAACGAAAACCTTAATCCATTGTCGATGGGCTGGAAATTGGGATTTTTTTGTTTGAACAGTTGTAGTATCGTATCTCTCACTATATATGAAAGAAGAAAGTGTTCCGGAGGACTCATCATTAAGAAAATTGCAGTCGAAGCTGAATTCGCGATTAAGCTTTCTCCCTTGCAGCACAGCGCATATGAAGCTCGTTCGGTGATCAATCAGTAGGAGGCTACACTTCGCAAGCTTTCCTCAGTGCAAACTGTGACTATGTACATTATTCATAGTAGTAAAATGCACTCATTGAGCCTTGTATGATGTAATCGCTTCTGGTCCTTTCAGCCTCGAGTGCTGCGTCGAGCTCTCATTGACTGTTCAGTTCATGTTCAGGAAGATGGGCTTCCCAGTCCACTCCAATCGCATTCTGCTACTTCAAGCGTTCCGCGGAGCCACCATTTGATTCTTCAAAACTGAAAATAGACATTCCAGCACACTGCCATAATGAGGCAGCAACAGTACCAAAGTACCGGAACAGAGAACATGTAAGGCAGATCAGAGCGATGTGCTCTACTTAATCGCTAGGCTCACACCTGAACATCTTATCTACTGATGCTCAAAAGTATGCCAACAGCCAAAAAAGAAGTAGACAATCCAGCCGTGCATATCCCCGAGTACACCGGGAGGCCCTTTATTTCCCGATTTCTCTCCAATCTTCTCAATCCCTTTTATAACCATCTCGAGGAGTCTAAAACCCCGTGGCCTCTCCACCCGAAATGAAATCTCCATCCACTTGCAAGCCAGTCAAATTCACCTTCTCCTCTTTCCTTCTTTCCAGCTCCTCTTTTGCCTCCTTCTCCTTTTGCACATACGACGTGCCGGCAATCAACAGAGATGCAGAAAACAGAATTGCAATCAGTCCCTGCCGCGTGGTCTGCCACCGCAGAGACTCAATATCCCGTTTGATCCCGCCATTCACCATGTTTGTGATTTTGTTATCCAGTTCCTGGATCCGCAACTCCAGGCTTTTCATCTGAAGATTGACACTGCTTTTCTGGTCGTTGATTTCCATCTCTGCCTCGTTTTTCAGATTCCTCAGCATTTCGTTCATCTCATCCTGGAGGATCTGCTCGTTCCGCTGAAGCCCGTTCAGCTCGCTTCGGTACAGCAGGAGCTCCGTTGCTCGGTATGTTTTCACTTCGGTGCGGAGCTCTGATTCGGCCGCCTCAAACAGATATGCGTCGTTTTCCCAGTCTGTTTTGCTCACATTTGTGTCGCGGCACCTCGCAAGAGCCAAGCCGAGGCACTCGCCAATCAGCCGGATGATTGTGTCCGCCTGCTCGGATGTGAAGTTGGCAGCCACAAGCCGCCTGTAGATGTCGTATGTGTCGAAATGATGCATGTAAAGTATTATGTCTTCGAGGCTGGGATTGGCGGAGGGAGTCTCAAGCCCTTCGGCACCTTCGGGAGTTGCCGGGACATCGGAGATCTCGGGATTGTCCTTATCTCCGATTGCTGAGCCGTCGGCAAGACCTTCCGGGGTTTCTAGAGAGTCCGAGAACCACCGGGTCACATGAGGATATGGGAAAAGATGCGGGGTAAGATGCGGGGTAAGATGCGGAGCGGAATGCGGGGCTAGTTGCGGGGTAGTAGGTGGGGTGAGAATGTGGCTGGAGGGGAAACAAAGCGTTCTGACGGATATGCGGGCCGCCTGACGCGTCAGAAGGGACATGGCGGATGATGTGCTGTTTATGGGCAGCCAGGAGTCTGTGGAGCAGGCAGTATTCACAATGAGCGTACGCTTTGTTGCCTCTGTTTTTCTTTCTCAATCCAGTAAGGAATCAATCAGATTCGAAGCAGTAAGATAATCGACTGGAAAGCCGATCCGCTGCCAATGCAAAAGCCGAACTTATCCGACAGATTACCGAGACTATAAGCGCTGTTAGTTTTGAGATGATACGCGATGGGCTGCTGTGGCAAAACGATTGACAGCAGCTTTCAGAAAAACTGTGTAAGCACAGCCGGACAGCCAACAGTTTAGCAGTAATGGGTGTTCTCTCTATGCTTTTATTGTTTCTTCTAGAGCAACTCTTTGAAATATAATAGTACCTCTTAGTCCAATATGTTGATGAGGTGAACTCATCTCACGGCAATCAGGAGAAGCCGAAGCGTCCCGGATGAGCATGCGAGGAGACGCGATGTTATGGAACGGGATGAGATGTGAGGTTTGCTCTGGAATGAGACGTGAGGGTAAAGTTGAGATGAGACTCAAAGTCGCTCTCGTTGTGGGGCCAGGAGGAGACTCCATGTTTGGGATGAGACTTCAGGTCCTAAATCTGTTTGTTGCTCACGTAATCCTAAACCCCGGCCCTACGCAGCAAAGCCGCACATGTCGGCATCACCGCCATATCCTCCGGCCTACTCCCCGCACAACCCCGCCATGCCGAACCTTTTGTTGGGACAAAGCGGGCCGGATCACCGCAAAACCACACTCGGAGCTATCCGGAACGGAAAACACCACGGAAACTGTCCGGCCGACCTCTTCGCTTACCGCCGTGACTGCCTTGGCCCTCAACAACCCCCAACCCCGCAGCCCCACACTCCCAACCCCGCAGCCCCGCATTCCCAACCCCGCAACCCCGCACCCCTCTGGCCCATGGCGGACACAGACGGAACTGCCCCGCAGCTGCAGTGCGGCGCCGCCTTTGGCCGAGCGCAGCAGTGGGCGGCTCGGGCAGTACGGGAAACAAACATTTGGACCCATTCGGCGGCAAAACAGGCCCAGCTGCTCTGCTGCACCTGTCCCGGTTTGTGCTTCCGCCCGCGGCCGAAAAAGCGGGCCAACTTCCGCCGCAACTCCGTCGACATCTTTTTTGACATGTACGACGACGATGAGGCGTTCGGACACGACGAGATGGAGCGGCTGCTGGCTTCCGAGCCGACCGGCCCAGACGACCCGCCGGACGGCGCTTACGGAACGGGCCGCGGGACGCTCGGCCCGGACGGCACGAACCCCGCCGGCGGTTTGTGGCCCGACAGTATGGGGCTTGTGGTTCCGGACAGCTCGCCGGCGGGGTTCGGCCGTCTGACGGCCCGGCTGTGGGACTGGGCGGGTGCCGTCGGCAGACGGCTGTCGGCAAACGGGCGGATAAAGTTGCCCGAAAGCGGGACCGGAGGACTCGGCCAACGGGATAGGCGGGACGGGCGCGCGGGCCGCGCGGGCTCTGAGGCGGAGCCGGAGCGGCTGCGGTCGGGGACGACGTCGTCCGGGTCGACGGGCGGGCTGTTTACGGACGATTATTCGTCGGCGGATCTGGAGGACGCGCAATTGGTGTCGGACGACCTGTCGAATGTTCTGGTGCTGGATTTGGGACAAGTGGGGAACGAGTCACGTGAAAGTGTAAATGCAGGGGAGGGACAGGAGGGGCAGGAGGGACAGGAGGGGCAGGAGGAGTTTTCGGAGTTTGTTGATGCTGGCGGCAATCGGTGAAAATAAACCGAGGGAAAACACTGAGGGAAAGAGGGACTGGGAGATCCAACTAGCTGAGATGCTGTGGGGAGGTAGAAACACCCGATTGGTTGGGGTTTTTGCTGAACAATCAGAAATCACAAAGGGAACCAGAAAAGTAGACTGTTTGTGAGAAAGTTACAAAACACATACAGTGTGACGATTCCCTCTCAGTATTCGACTCTTTGCTTTCCGGGGCTTTCATGATTGAGCAAGAAAGTGAGATATACTCATATCTCTGTTTGCCCTGCTAGCGCTGTTACCCTCGTTTGTGTCTCAACACTCTTTGTATGAAGATGACGATACCGACAAACGTTTAAACGGCCCGAAGTGGTTTCCGAGATCTCGAGATAGCAATTAGGTGATTCCGAAATGGTCTGGACCGTTCTTCAACAGTCGCAAGACACTCTCAAGACACTCTCAAGACACTCTCAAGACACCCTTGAGACACACCTCCAAAGCATTTGAGAGACCCTGGAGATCTGGCTGTTTATTCTCTCAGCCTCATACTGTTACTACCAACGATTTACCTCCGAGGACCGGAAACTCGGCAAATGTTTACGGATAAGAACCTGCGAATGCCGAAGATTCTCCCGAGCTTTCCCGACATGACACCGAAACGTCCGGCAACTCGGATGACCATCAGCTTGTGACGGCATTCGGGTCACAGCCGAACGGGAACTGAGCAGAAGGACTAAAGTTCAGTTGGGATTCAAATAGGATCCGAATACGGGGCCTACTCTTGGAGCACTCTGAGAGATCAGCGAGTGCAGGTTTTGCCCATGCGGGGCAACTACAGGCGGAAATAACGGTCGATTCAGCAATCTGGATTTAGAAAGAGAGCAGAAGCGGGAAAATGGAAAGTTCACGGAAAGAAAGAAATTTTTGTCTGTTTGGCTATAGCAGGGAAGCAGTTGAACAGCTTTGCATCAGCCAAAGCGGAACCTGAGGGTCACTTTGGGCTTCAACTGAGGCTTCCTGTACAGAAATGCACTGCTCTTGCTGTTCGATTACCTTTTCTTTTTCCACATTTTTTTTCCTTTTTGGATGCCAAGCTCGCTATTCTCGGCTGGCCCGAGAATGTAATATCTGTGTTCTCTTTCCGATGTTCCACCACAGTCCGAAGTGCCCTGGTTGACCTCATTACTATTTCTCTCGATCTCATCTTCTTCTCTGTTTCTGATTCCTTTCGTCCCTTACAGCCTAGAGACTCCATATAAACTCATGGGAAAATATTCAGTAGACTTGACTGGGTGGAAATTATGAGTTTCGTAAAGAATCAAAGGTTCGAAAAAGGTAAGAATGCAACGAGGAATTAAGCAAAGGAAGAAAATTGTAAAAAAATTAGCAAGCAGCACAAAGAGTTATAAGAAGGAGGTGAGAGGTAGCGGGAGCATGGGGATTTAAGCAAACAGTAATTAAATGGAGAAGTGCATTTGAGAGAGAAGATACAAAAGCAGTAAATAATGAGGAAACAGTGAATAATGGAATATGGCAGGGGGAAGAAACTGAACAAAAACGCCAAAGCCAGATAGCGCCGAACGGATAAAGACAGTGAAGGAAAATATGAAAATTGATTGCAAATCACAGCAATTAACTATAGTCTAGAGAAAGAAAACGAAATAATGGAGATGACAAGTACGATTAGAGAGAGATAAATATGAAGTGAATGTGCAATGAGAGACGATAGCATGACAGATAGATAGTAAAGTGAGAGAGACATAAATAGTGAAGTGAGAGACATACAAGGGAACGTAGAAACTAGATGAGAAAGGTGAATGATGGAGAAAATCTGTAAAGAGAATGATAGAGAAGAATGAGGCAGATGATAGAAGAAAGAAGACAAAATATGAGAAGTTGGCACAATATGACATGAGAGTTCAACGGGGAGAATTCAAGCTGTAGAAGACAGACCTTTCAGTGGTTTCCCAGTCCAAAAAAAAAAAAACAAATGCGAAAGGCTCCCGGAGAGAACTGTAGAGAGGCTGGTAGTAAAGCAGCACAAGACAGCAGAATAGCAGTAGGAGAGTATAGTTGAAATGTTACGACGAGACAAAGAGAACAGCATGAGAACAAAATCTGAGGGTCTGAAAAGGCGGAAAGACGCATGATAGAATCATGTAGCTTCCGTCAGGGAAAGTTGGAGCAGACAACTGTGACGGAGGACGCTGCCGATCAGGAATCCTCTCTCTTGACATAGAGTCTCCTCTCATCATCACCCTCACGTCTCATCTCAATTTCACCCTCGCATCTCCTTTCATCATCACCATCACGTCTCCTCCCGCTTTCCCTTGGCACATTCGGCGACATTTCGGCTTGCCTTTGGCATTCGGCCAACCTTCCGCCGGCCTTCCGCCGACCTTCCGCCGACCTTCCACCAGCCTTAACTAACATCGGCTCTCCTTTCATACTTCCCCTACTATCTCGGCAATCCCGCGCTTCTTCCCCTCTCAGCTTACCTCAACGCCTCACTTCGCTGCTTAGAAATTGAACCCTCTGCTGTCACCCCCAGCACCAAACGCAAACGTGTCGCCCTTCTGGCTCGGCTCCAGCCCAGTGTCCTCCACATCGTCTTCGTCCGAGAAATACTTGGTGATAATCGAGTACGCCTTCTGGTATATCTGCTCGTTTGTGTTATTCTGCGCCTCGTATATCTTCTCCATGCCCTGTGCCTCTTCCACATACAGCGCATACGGATTTGTCGGCAAACCCTGCTGCTGCCGGTCCATCTCCCCAACCTTCAGTATATTGTCCAAAGCGTCCAAAGTCACCTGGATGATCTTATTGTCCCGGGAATCCAGCATATCGCACAACGGCGGAATGCATCCCTGCTTCACCAGATAGCGAATCTGGTCCGGACGGGACAGGCCGCCCGACGTGGCGTTGGAAATGGCCCAGCACGCCTCCTTCCGAGTTCGGTACTCCGCCGAACTCAAAATAGACACCAACGGCGGAATGAGATTCTCGTCAATCACAGCCTGAATCTGGTCAGTGTTGCCGGCTGTGATGTTGGAGATGGTCCAGCACGCCTCCTTGCGGATGGTTTCCTTCGGAGACGTGGCCAGCAGGTTCAGCAGGCATTTCAGAGCCCCGCAGTCAATGATCGTTTGTGTCTGCCGGTCGTCGCCCGTCACAATATTGCCAATGGCCCGAAGTGCGGGGGTGTGAATGGCCGTGGCGGGGGACTCCAGCAGCGCCACCAGCCGCGGCGGGATGTTTGCGTCAATCACGGCCTGGATTTTCTCGTTTGTGCCGTCCGACAGATAGGAAATAGCCCAGCACGTGTCCACCAGCGTTTCCTCGTCCTGCGAATACACCAGCTTGGCCAGCGTCGGCAGTACTGCCGAGATCACGTGCCAGTCCGGAGTCGGGTTTTTGCCGCGGCACAGGTTGGACAGCGTCCAGGCCGCGTTCCGCAGCAGCGGCGTAGACGCGCCGTCAATCAGCGCCAGCAGCGGCGGCAGCACGCCGCACTGCAGCACATAGTCGCGGCAGGACGCCGAGTCGCCGGCAATGTTGCCGAGCGCCCACACGGCCTGGTCCTTCACTTCCGAATACGGCGATTTGAGCAGCTCAATGAATATGGGCACCGCGTCGGCCTCAATCACGACCCGTGTTTGTTCCGAGGACCCGGACGCGATGTTTGTAAGCGCCCACGCCGCCTCCAGCTGCAGAATCTCCTGCGGCGACTTGAGGAACTCCACAAGGATGGGCACCACGCCGGTCTCAATCACCTCGGCGATCGGCGGGTTGTCTTCCTGCGACAGCATTTTGCGGAACTTGATGGTCGCCGAGATCTGCGACTCAATATCCGGCGATGTGATTTCCTGCATCATGAGGGGCAGCTGCTGCAGTTTAGCCGCCGTGTCGGCGTCGGCTTCGTCGTCGGAGTCAGGCCCCGCAGCGGGGTCGGCGGGGCCGGACGGGAGGTGGCGGGTGAGGTCGCGTCTTTTGCGGAGGGTTTCGTCGCGTTTGGCTTTGCGGATTTCCACCTGGGCCTCGCCGTGGCGGCGGCGGAGCTCTTCGGGCCGGAACAGGCCGCGGTTTTTGAAGTTTGTGCGCCGGTGCTCGGGCACAAAGCGGGTCGTGGCGTCTCCGTCCATTGTAGAGGGGGAGGGGAAGGGGTGCTTGAAGCGGGGTAGCGGGGTAGCAGACAGATGTAGCGGGGTAGCGGGGTAGCGGGGTAGCGGCAGCGGGGTGGGCTTATCCAAGATGCGGGTGTTCGGGTTGCAAATCGGAGTTTAATGCAACCTTTTAGAGCTTATAAATAGCCTCGTGATGTCCTTGAAAACCCTTTAATTGTCAGTTGGGACGCTAAGCAGCTGTTTGGCCTTTGGGAGAGCTGTGGTGAGGTCAACAAGGCGCGTGCACTGCAAATAGCGTAAACTGTTTCTGTAGAGCAGTCAGCGTCACTTTAAGGGTAAAACAGACTTGGATTGGAGGTTAAATAGCAGGAATTGGCAGGTTAAATGAAGTGTTGTGGACGATTGAGCTGGAGAAAGAGGACGGTGGGTTTGTTGTTGCTCTATAAAAATTTTCCAGACGGCGGGCGGCGGATTACGTGATCGGGTTATGCCGGGGGGCGAATGGGATGCGCGTGACTTGGGGGTATGGGTGTGGCAAAGTGGGAAGATGGGAGGGAGGGGATATGGGACGAGGGGAAGGGGAGATGAGAGGGGATATGGGACGAGGCAAAGAGGGAGATGGGAGGTGTGAGGGAACTGGGAGACAATAAGGGAGGTTTAGGAGGAACATATTGAAGGCCAGGGTATGAAATATACAATATGGCTCAGCTGGGGCAAATAGCGCAGGGGTTATAGGTAGAAAATGGCGTAACGGCCGCTATGACAAAGTGCCGAGCTGCTTAGTGTCTCAAAAGAGGTGGTGGGAGCTTCGTGAGGCCGGACAGATATGCTGGGATGTGGCTGGGATTACAACATCAGGAAGGAATGTGCGTAACAGAGTAATTTAGAGGCAGTGACAGAACCTGGTCCTTTTGACAATTCGCCTTTGGCAGGAAAAGACTCAGAAGACAAGAGTGACGGGGTGCTTGTACTATGTTCCACCTGAGATCTCAACTCGTAGCCATCCTGCAGGTGGTGCATACTAGTGCATGCAATGGCTACATGCAGTGTTTATTGCTCCTTGATTGCTTGATTGTGAGTTAGAATTTGCAGGAATCCCATAAGGAATTAGCAGATTTCTCAGTAATCCCGGAGAATATGAAGTGGCGCCACTGTAGCTTTCTCGAGAAGAGAGAGACATGCCTAGGAAGGTGAGTGCATTCAGGTAAATTAATAGTCACGTGACGCTATATGAACGCACGTGACTCCTTGGGTATGAGGCTGCAATTCTCGGTGAATCTCCGTTGATCACAGCAATATTAACATCAAATCGGCTGTTTCGTAGGCCAGTGACGTAACATCGCGGGGCCATAGGTTACCACAAATCTGCTGTCCTCATATTCCACCTCAAAACCCGTTTGATAAGACAGAGGGCTCAAGTGGGGTTGGACTGACTTGACCATGGAATGATTTTGCATCTGTATCTGTATATTAATGTGGAACAGTTCTATATGATTGCAATAATATCAGTTGATTGAGTGAAGAACTTGACAAACACCCGTATCCGTCTGTAGCTTGAAAAACCCCATGAATTCTATCCCATAACCCAAGCTCATGAAGTGTTCCCAGATCCTTCGATCAACAACGGCACGATGACTGCAAACAGCCTATCACACTGTTATCGGAGGAGCTGATTTGTTACAGTAAACTGTCCTCCTAAATGTGACGTATCGCCAAACATGACAATCTCCCCCTTCTTTGTAGACTTGTCTATCTCGATAACAGTCACCGAAGTATTGTATGGGACCTTCAGCTGCTCCAAAGGGATGGAATCAGACAGCGTATAGCCCAAGTCGTTCACCAAATGATTCGTGAAGTTCGAAATCACACCGCCATGCGAAACAAGACAAATAGTGTCATAATTGTTCTCAATAGACTTGTCAATTGTCTCGTCCCATTTCTTGTACACCCGCTTCAGGAAATCGGGCTTCTGCTCCCCAAAGTCCCGGAAGTGTTTTCCGTGCTTTTCACCATAAGCAATCGCGTCATCAAGCTGCATGCCCTCAATAACGCCCATATTGCGCTCTCGGATCTGGTCTGTCGTTTCGAACGGGACGTCCGGATGGTACTTGCGGATCTCATCTGCCGTCTGGACACAACGCTTGAGATCTGAGGACAGAATGTAGTCGAACTTCACGTCCGCCAGCCGTTGGCCTACTTTCCTCGCCTGTTCTGCCCCTTCATCATTCAAATCTGTGTCGAGGTGTCCTTGAAGTATTCGCTTTTTATTATGTTCAGTGCGGCCGTGCCGTACAACATATACAGTAAGCTTGGACACTGTCATCTTTACCTTCGATATGTGTAGATGAGTGGTTGTCTATGATTTCCAGATTTGTTTTGTATCTCCGGAAAACATATAGAGATCACTATTCCCTTCCTCTTATCTTATCGCACTGTTTGCTTAACTGCCAAAGAAATGAAGGAGCGGAATGATTCACAGTGTAGAAAATTCGGAGGCAGGTTACATGTCAGACACGGGTTTTGGGACGGATACTATATGCGATAAGGATTGCTATCGTCTCCGATATTTCGGGCTGCTATACGATATATACGACGGCGGACCGACGGACATTAGAATCGTATTGACTATCCCCGTGAATGTAACAGTGAAGCTGTGGTATTTATATTGTCTATTCCATGTTGAGTGACTTTTTCACTGTCTTGAGCACCAGCTGCTCGTACAGTTTCTTGTCTGTTCTCCATGTGCGCTGAGGACAGGTTAGTATACCAGGAGGGCAAAGATTAGGCCGTTGGACTTCAAGTATCAAACACTTACAGCTGCATCAACATCAGCTCCACTCTCGTCATTGGGCTCTGAATATCATGTTAGTAGCCAATCGCTCTGAAGCACATCCACAGTATAGTCGGCTACTCACCTGCAAGCATGCTCATAACACTCAGCAATATCTTCTCGACACTCTGAATGGGGCTCCACCGCTCCGACGCCAGTTCGTACATATTTGGATCGTCTCCCGGAGGATGCAGAATTGAAATGCACACCGTGCCGTCTTTGTAGATGTTGGGATGGTACATCTCGCATGTGAATTGCAGCTTGGGAGGCGACAGCGGATAGTCCGGCGGGAAAGTCAGCCGGGCAGGAAACAGGCCTCCTTCGTAAGGTGTGTCAGGGGGACCTTCTATCAAACATTCCCAGGTAAAGAAATCACTGCAAGGGTTAGAATCACAATCACAGTTCAGACAGCAATGTCTCGTATCAATGTGACATACTCCTCATTAACAGGGCCAGCTGAGATGCCCTCTACGGGGTCGTTCACCAGATGCTGGTACTCCTTCATCAGCCTCCTTAGGGCTGTTGTTCTTCCCCGCGACATTTTTGTAAGCTCCTAACTCCGCCTCTTGTAAATGTATCTTGTATCTTCAGGATGCTACTTCTCTTATCTGCAAAATGCCGGGTGTTCACTATCACTTCCGACGAGCTGCCTACTCTGGTGTTTTGAGGGGGCAGTTGGGATCGGCCGCAAGTCAACCGAGTCTCTAATCTATCTAAATGCTTACTAAATACTATCACATCCCTTCTTCCCGTCCAACTTATCTCTCGCGTGGTGATTTTGATGGTGTGGGGTCTTTTAGATACCTGGCAAACTCCTGACAATGTCATGTCACACTTGCAGGGTTGTTGATTACGTGATATGATAATACCCCCGCCAGAGGTGTGTCATTCAACATTGCTGGCAATAATCAACTACCATGTGTTGATCAGCTGTGGTAGACCAATCAGGAGCAGTCATTCAAACCTCTCACACACTTTTTCAATCTACTTCCATACAGCTACGCCATTGCTCGTACTCTCCGCTCTATCCTCTCATTCATCTCTCCCTCCTTCCAATCTCTCCTATGCCCCCTACTATCTCCCGCATTCCCCCTCCTCATCTCCCGTACGCCCCCCTTTAGCCGCCGTACGGGAGGAGACTCCAAGTCCGCAGAGTTCCCGCCCGCCTTCCCAATTAAGCCGAAACGAGCATTTTATATCCTCCCACCTGCCTTTTTCGGCGATGATCCCATCACTTACTGAGCGGAGCCTCTGGCAATTCCGACATTGAAGTTCGGAAAGTCGGAAAAAAACAGCAAAGATAGCAAGGAAAGGAAAGAATTTCCAGACTGTGAAAAGCGGCTTCGGACCGTACTGCGAGAGCAAATTAAGGCGCGGCAGTTCACACCCATCGGCAGAGTCCAGCGGCTGTTTGAGACTCGAAGCAGAAAGAGGAAAGAAAGGCCGGCAGACTGGGTGGATAGAAGGTGATTGAAAAGAGAGAAAAGAAAGAAGAAAGGGAGAAAGAAAGAAGGCACAAGAGGATTGTAAGGAACAAAAGGAATACACGGAGAAAAGGAGAGGAAGGGAAAATAGGTGAACAACGGAAAAGAGAAACACAGCTGGAAAAAACCAGACAGAAAGAAGAACTGCTGGGTCAAAGCTGTTGAGCAACTACGGCAAAGTACGAGAAAGCAAACACTGGTTTTAGAGGCCACTTTATAGGCAGAGATTCAAGGGGATCCTGCTGGGACTCTACTGGGACTCCACTGGGATCGTGCTAAAAAGATCCTGTTCAAAGTGGTCACTATTTCAAGTGACCTTTGCTAAAACTTTGCCCTTTTGCTCCTTTCAGCCTTTTGAGTGATCCCAACGGACATTCAAGCGCAGATCTGAACTCCGGGAAATCAGAAGCGTTGGAAAGGCTATAGCGAAAAACTTTAAGGAGGACACGGGAGAACAAAAGGGTAGTTTTGATCAGCAGCTCCAAACTGTGGTTCCTTTTTGGAAACAACGCTGGAGTTACTAAGAGGCCACCACATTTCGGTATTTTGAAACATTCAAAGAGCATTTATCAGCCTCATTGAATTACTGGTTTTGATCTCCTTATTGGCTCTTGAGGACACGGCATCTTTTAGCGTTGTATCAACTGCATCCGATTTTACCACCCCTTCCGTCAACATCCCTTGTTTTAATTCTACCTCTCTTGGACGCCTCGACTCACTTTCGGCACATCTTCGGCTCTCATCTCATCCTCCGTCGGCACCCCTTCGGCTCTCCTTCCACATCTCGGCATTTCCTTCCTGGGACATCTTCAAACCTCCCCCTCCTCCGTCTGGAGACAACATGCATCACACCTTTCCTTGCTACAAACCTTCACCAACTAATAACACTTTCCCCACACTGCAGCGATGATTCTTGTGGACGGGGAGAAATACGCCTGCATCAAATGCATCCGCGGCCACCGGTCCTCGACATGCAAACACACGGCCCGCCCGCTTGTACAGGTGCGGCAGCGGGGCCGCCCCAGCGCCATTGGCTGTTCGCATCGGGTAGTGATTATTGCCGACTCGAAAAGTATTAAGCGGACGAAGAAGGAGGACCCGGAAGCGGAAGCGGAAGCGGAAGGAGTGACGGAAGCGGAAGCGAAAGCGGAAGCGGAAGCGGAAGCGAAACCGGAAACGGTTGTAAAGTCCGAGCCGTCTTCTGAACTCGGAACGGAACGGATCCGACACACAGATCGGGACGAGGGGCCGAAACGGGCTGCAGCCTGCTGCAAGTCGGAAACGCCGTGCAGCCGCTCTTCTAGCAGCTCGTCAAGCCGCACGAGCGGCAGCAGAAGCGGAAGCGGTAGCGAGCACAAAAGCGGCACGGAGGCGTCGGAAGTGTCGGAAGACACAAACGGCCGGCCTATTTCAAAACCCGCCAAGTCCTCCTGCTGCGCCACAGTCAAATCAGAGAAAAGCGACGGCGAATTTGACAATCCGGCTGCGCCACATACTGCGCCACAAGACAGCCCCGCCCCCTGTGGCTGCGCCTGCACTTCCAAATGCAGTTGCAAACACCCGCCCAGCTCCAGCGCCACCCCTAACGCCACACGCGGTCCCAGTCCGGTAACATGCGCCCCCGCCTCAGCCGCAGCCGCACCCAATCGGGTAATCATAAACCTCAAGGCGTCACAAAAACACCTTCTCGACACCTCGGGCCGCAACGTCGACATCCTCGGCGACCTCGGCGAGTTGAGCGACCTCGGCAATCTCGGCAATCTCGGCACCCTCGGCACCCTCGGCGATCCGAGCCCGAACGCCGAAACCTTAAATGGCGGCTGTTGCCGCAGCGACACCGCCTCCCCGTCATCCTGCGCCACTGCGCCACCAAAACGCTGTGGCTGCGGGTGCAAAACCAGCGCCGCTTCCGCCTCGCTGGCCCGTCAGCCGGCGTGCTGCAACAAAATCATCTCCGCTCCGTCCCGCAAAATCCTCAAAACCCGCAAAATGACGCTGCGCAAATCTGCGGCGTCGGCGGCGGTGGGCAAAAACGATCTTATGTTTGTGAGCTTTACCCCGCAGTCGGTACAAAGCTCGCTGGAGGAGTCCACAAAGCCGGCCAGCAAGGATTTTTCGATCAAACACAGCCTTCAGGAGGTTCATAGTGGGGAAGGCGGGGTAAGCGGGGAAGGCGGGGAAGGCGGGGCAGATGACCGTTTCGGGTATATGCCGAGCGGGCAGTCGGGCGGACAGTCGGGCGGACAGTCGGACGGATGGACGGACAGAGCCGTCGGCGGCCCGTCGGCCCAGCAGGCGTATTTGTACGGCTTGGCGTCTCAGTCGGATGTTTTCACTCCCGAGGCATATCACCACATACCCGACGGGGTTCCGATGAGCGGCATAACCCTGCCGGGAAATCCCGATAATCGGAATACCGAAAACGGCCAGAACTATCAAAGCTACCAAAACGGCCAAAGCTACCAAATCGGGCAACCATATCAAAACAGTCATTCCTACCAAAACAATCAAACCCATCCGAACTACCAAAATAGTCAAAACAGCCACAGTTATTTTTACCAAAGTGCCCCTCATTTGGACCCGCCCGGCCCGCTAGACGGCCTGCATGGAATAGCCGACTTTCCCGATTTGTTTGCCGACCCGAATGTGGTCGGCCCGCTCGGCCGGCTGTCGGCGCCCATGCAGCATATGTTGGGCCAGAATGCCGAAACGCCGGTGGAGATGCATCTCGGCATGTTGGACCTGAACCGCAGCGGGGTAGCCAAAGCGGGGCACACTGCGGGGCAGACTGCGGGGTACAGTGCGGGGCATGGAGGGGAAGCGGGTGCCGATGCCGAGGCAAATGCCGAAGCAAATGCCGACCTTAATGCCGACCCCAATGCCGACACGGATGCCGACACGGCACTCTTCCAGCCCTGGCCGCCGGGACAGCTGGTGCGTCCGTTTGCCGGCCCGGACGGCCCGTATGCCGAGATGACCGTGTCGCCGGCGTCGTCGCAGTCGCCCAACGAGACATACGACGTGTTTTTCGCGTCGCCGTGTATTCTGCCCGGCAGCTGCCGGTGCGGGGACATGTGCGGGTGCGAGGGGTGTCCCGTGCACGACAAGCGGGTGCGGGAACACGTGCCGGCGGAGCTGGCGAAGGTGCTGGAGACGGTGGACGAGGAGGAGGCGGAGGAGATTGCCGCTGTGGACGCGTTGTTTGGGGATTTGGACAGTTACCCTTTTGAGACAGCATGAGGCGGGGAGACGGGGAGGCGGGGAGGGGGGAGGTGGGGGAGGGGTTGACGGAAAAAAGAGGGTGGCTGAATGTGGCTGAAGGTGGCTGAAGGTGGCTGAAGGTGGCTGAATGTGGAAACACCTTGAGTGGCCGAATGTGTTTCAATTGCTGCCGATTGCACACCTTCTGAACTCTGAGCCACTCGCCCTATTTTCTTTGCCACTCATTTCTCTTTCCATTCTCATCTCAGCCCTTCTAGAAGAAGGCCGCCTTCATCAGAAAGAGCCATTCTCAATCCAAAGCCTTGTTCCTGCTATCCTACCGATACCATTCTCTACCATATAAACGACATCTGCTGTGGAAGGAAGGAAACTCGCTGCCAGCCTCATATTCATCTAATTTCCTCTTGAGTCATACTGCTTGGTATGTTCCCCTCTGGCAGAAAACAGGAAACAGGAAAATAACAGAGGGGCAGAAGGCGAAGGAGTGAAAAGAAGCAAAATCTCTATTTGAGGGCGACGACGACGGGAGAACTATCTATTGGCAGAATTTCCTTATCGCTGATTCATTCTCTGTGTTTGCTGTTCTTTTCTTATGGCTTTTCGTTTTTTCCTATTCGCGTTCGTTGCAGTTTCTCTGCTTTCTCTGCTTTTCCCCCATTTACATCCCGTCATCCTTTATTCCCCATTTCTGTATATCCCTCATTTCATTCCCTTTCTTCTCGACGTTTGCTTACTTGAGAGTTTTTCTCAGTCTCCATTGTCTGAACCCCATTTTTCCATTTTCTTTCTTCTTCCTTATCCCCCTCTTAATCCTCCCATTTTCATCTCCTTTCTTCCTATCTTTCCCTCCTCTGTTCTGCAGGTTGCTCTGGATTTACATATAGAACTCTAACGATCCGTTTAAGGCGGGAACTCAGCTTGCAACTCCGAACAGACAGCTAATCTCTAGAGACATAAGACTCTTTGAATCTGATATCCCACTGCTCAGAAATGTATATAAATATCTCATGAAGCTCTTGATTCTAGTTGCTGTATGTATGTTGTATGTCATTCAGTATGTCATTGTCACGTGCTAATTGTTTGCTGAAGCAATAGGCTGGAAAGGAGATGATAGGGAAGGATGAAACGAACGGAAGAAAAGAACGGAAGAAAAGAAGGGAAGAAAAAAAGGGAAGAAAAAAAGGGAAGAAAAGAAGGGAAGAAAAGAAGGGAAGAAAAGAAGGGAAGAAAAGAAGGGAAGAAAGCAAGGGAGAAGAAGAGAGAGAAAGAAGGGAAAGAAAAGACAATGAGGTCAGCAGAGATGAAGAAGCCTGTGTATATACCATATTGATCCTTCTTAGGGTGAAGAACCCAGAATACTCAGGCTGATCAAACATGATGTTGGCTTTGTTGATAGTAGGAATCCTGTCATTTTTCGACGAAATTGCTTTTCCATTTTCGGTTTCAGCCCTATTCTCAGTTATCCCACCCCGCCTTTGATCACCCCTTTTTTTTATCACTCTTTCATTCCTTCTTTCAGTCCTCTTTCTTTCACTCCTCCGTTTTTGTTCTGCCCGCTTTTCTCCTCCTCAAAAAATGAGAGTAAGGTTACTCTTCTTTTATGAGTAGTCTTCATATTCGCATTACTCTTCCACTCGGAAAACTTTCCCCCTCACTTGAGCCCCAAAATGATATTCGCTGGTTCAGAACCTCTCGCAGCACCCGTCAGGTGCCTCCAAACCGGCAGCTCTCTTATGAAAGAAACCGGATGTTTCATTGGCATCGGAAGCCAAAATGTAAGTCAATCAATGATTGCCCTGCCCTCAGCTTGCACTCCGCTCATTCCCGTCGTTCCGCTTCAGACTGTCCAAGCGCCCCCGTATGCCTCCGCTCCCGCTTCTACTTCCGCTTCGCTTCCGCTTCCGATTCCGCTTCCGATTCCGTTACCCCTCCCCCTCCGCTACCCCTCCCCTCCGCTACCCCTCCCCTCCGCTACCCCTCCCCTCCGCTACCTCTACCCTCCGCTACCCCTCCTCTACTCCTTCACCCCACCCCATCCGAGTCCCCCCAGCTCGGCATTCGTCTCCTGGATATCCTTGGCGATCCACTCCGCCTCCCGAATGCCCGACTGCCAGGCACCGTTCACACACCCGTTGCCGTCCCATACTGTGTGTTCTCCGGCAAACCGCAGCTTCCCGAGACCCTTCCCCAAAGCCTCCAGGGCCATAAACGGCTCGTCTCCGACAGCCGAGACGGAGTAGCTGCCGCGGAAGTACGGACTGGCGGACCAGTAGGACGTCCGTGTCCGCAGCGGGTCGGGAATATGCGGACAGAACGTTTGTAACTGTGGCTTCAGTATGTCCCAGGCCCGGTCGGGATTGTGTTCCAGTTCCACCGTCATTTTCCCCGAGGTTACTGCCACAAGCGCGGGGTCGCCGTTGATGTTGGCCATATTGAGAAATATCACCGGCTGCGAGAACGGCGCCACGGGTGTTTCCGGCACGTCCGGTTCCGCCAGCACCACAAAGCGGTCGCTCGGCGGCCAGTGCACCTTGTCGAATTTAAAGTACACTTTGCCGAGAGTGGCAAACGACATTTGGTGCACTGCGGCTCGGAACGACTGCGACACCAGTTTCGGGCCGAACTCGATGCTGCCCGTCATGCCGTCGCCGTCCAGAGACCCCTGGAGCACGCTGAGCGGCACGGCCACCACCACATACTCGCATGCATATGTGGTGCCGTCTTTCGTTGTGACACAGAAATCGTAGCCGTGTTTGTGGTTTCCCGAGAGATGGGCAATGCGAGCCACGGGAGAGTTGAGCCGCACTTTTGTCCGAGCCGCCATCTGATTGATGAGCACGTCGTAGCCGGCGGAATTGTAGCAGTTGCGGCCCTCGTGCGACAGCACGGCATGGCGGGCAGCCACGTCTTCCCATCCCGAGCCGTGCCATAGTTCCAGGGTGCGGACGAGCTGCGGGGCATACCGCTTTTGTGGTTCCGTCAGCAGCTGGCCGCGGCCGGCAATGTACTCGTGCAGTTTGTCTTTGAGGGACACTTCGGGCACGTCGATGGCGGAGAAGAAGCTGAGCTCCACAAACTTCTCCGCCTCCTCCGCCACAGCGGGGATTTTGCTTTTGGGCTCAATTTTGCCGTTAGCTGTGTATATGTCGATTTCGCCGTCGTCATAGTACCGCGGCAGGTTCTGTTTGACGGCTTCATCGAACAGCGGGTTGTTGAGGGTATCGTGGAACCAGCAGGCGCCGAGGTCGAGCGGCACGTCCGTGGTTGTGTGGTCGGTGTGGACTCTTCCGCCGACTCTCGGAAGCGCTTCCAGCACAATGGCGTCTATGCCGAGGCGCTGCAGTTCGGCGCCGGTCTGCAGGCCCGCTGCGCCGGCTCCGATGATCACAACTCGGTGTTGGATGAGGTTTGTATTTGTCATGGTTGAGGGTCGGTGGAGGCTGGCGGAGTGTATTTCCGCTTTTGTGTCCACTTCGGAGGTCTGCCGCGCAAATGGAGACGGCTTTGCGCTTGTCGGCTCGGCGTTTTGAGTTTGGCTTCGGTTTGTGGGGGCGGTTAAGTGCCGCAGCAGTTTTGCAGTCTGTGGAGTAACGCAATCACAAACCTGCCGTATGCCACAAAAGTTGGGCCGAACACGCGGAGCGGAAACCATATAAATGCCGAATGTACAGCCGAAACTTCCCAGTTTTACGACTTTTCTGGTCACTCTTACTGCCTCATCGGCCTCATGACGTTCCGGTGCCATGTCTCACGTTGTTTTGGGACAGGAAATCAGACGATTACGGGTCATTTGTGGGAGGGCAGCTCATGCGGGTGGCTGCATCGGCTGCATGAGGTGCAGGAGAGTGCATACAGGGAAGAACGGCAAAATGTGTCGGGAGGAACAGCATCCGGTGATGAATGGGACAAGGCTGTTAAGTGTGAGCAGAAATAAGTAATTGGAGGTTTGAATTGTCCGGCTTGCCTGTCATTTATTAAGCTGGACGGAGGACGGAGCGCCGAGGTTTGGCTGTCGGTCGGGCTTGTCGTAACATGAAGGCTGGGATGAGATGAGACTTGATGTCCCAGAGGAGATGCTCTGTTGAGATGAGATCCGATGTCTCTCGAGAATTACCGAGGGGAGGGCGGCATTGATGGAAAATGCTGAAGAAAAGTAATAAAAAAAAGAAAATGTGTTAAAGAGTACTGTTCTACAATTTATGAGGGCTAGTTGATATAGATATCTCCGATTTCATTTCGCCAATATCTCTCCTTCCAGCTAATTCATTCTCCAGAATCATTGCACTTGGTGACATTTCTAGGAAAATGAATACATATGCGCCTGTTTTCTGCCCCTCCTTTCTCTCCTTGTCATTGTACCTAACGAATAGAACAAACAAAGAGATTAGGGTCTCACATCAACAGGTAGAACATATTGAAAAGCTCTGAAATCAGAAAGGATCCTTTCCCTTTCCCTTTCCCTTTCTCTCTCCTCTTCATTCAAAGCCATCAACTTCCTCAGTAATCATAAAGCTAATCACGCTTATATTCAGTTACATATTGTACACATCAGTATTAGTATAATATAGTATATAGGACAGAGCGAACAGAAGTAGGAGTAGAAGAAAAGTAGAGAGATACAAGCAAAAGACAGCTTGCTAGTAGAAACGAACGAACGAAAGGATTAAACGAACGAACGAATAAGCACAAGCATTTGATAGTAATGAGTCGCAAGCCATAGAAAGACCAGCCGAAAAGGCCCAAAACCAGTACCGAACGTAAAAAAACCTCCAGTGAAAACCTCCAACTCTCCACCCGCTCCTTCCTTCCCCTCACCCACTTCCGTTCTCAACCTCATCGCCCCGCTCTGCCCCGCCAGCCTCCTCCACTTCCGTCTTGCCCTCGGGTACCGTATTCGGCGACATCGCCACACCCGCCACACCCGTCACAGCCGGCCCGCCCAGCGCGCCACAGTGTGCATTGATATACGCCACCGCGTCCAGCGGCTGCAGAGTCTGCAAATACTGCTCGCACCGAGCGGCAATTTCCTTTCCGGGTGTGGCGTCGCTGATGCCGCTCAGCTCTTTGGACTGCAGAGCCTCCACAAGGAACGGCGGCACAAGGGAGAACCGGTCGTTGTAGTCAATCAGCGCATGCACCACCTCAATGGCCACAAAGTGCGAGTCATTGTACCCCGCCGGCTTGGCGTCCAGCCCCGCCGGTGCCCCACCTACCCCGCTTACCCCGTCCCCGCCCCCACTTACCCCACCTGCCCCGCCAAGCGCCTCGGGCGAGAACAGAATATTCGGCGTAATCACCGTCGCCAGATTGTGCGCGTCCATCTTCGAACCCGTCTCCTCGTCCACATACGAAAACGACACAACCCACTTAAAGAAGAAAAACAGCACTTCCATCACATCCCTGTGCGCCGGCGGCAGGAGGCAGCATACGAGATGCGTCACGTTCTGCCGGGTTTCCTCATCGGGAATCTTCTGCGTCTCCAGCCACAGTTTGTACAGTTTGAATGTGAGCAGCGGGTCCACCATTTCCCGCAGGTATTTTTTCAGTAGTGCGGCAAGCTGAACGGCACTTTCACCGGAGAAGTCCATTTTCTCGTCCGGCCGGCTGTCAATCGCCTGTGTGGTTTCCCGGAGCCGGCGGATGTTTCCGTTTTTGCGGAAAACGCCTTCAATGGAAATATCCTTCTGCAGAAGAGCTGTGATTACGTCATCAATAAAAGCCGGCACTTTGAGCGGTTTCGGGCCGGCAGTGTGGACAGTCTCCACGCCGTGCTGGGCAATGACGGTTTCCAGCGGCACGCCAAACACTTTCGAGGAGTTTGCCGAGTTTGCCGAGACGGCGGGAGCGGAAGCGGAGTTGCCGGAGGAATGCCCGCCGCTGTAGCCGCTCCCGTTCCCGTTTCCGGTCTCCGGCACCACAAAGTCACCGCCACTGCCGTCCCCACCTTTGTCCTCCCGCTCCTTCCGCTCCGAGCCGCCGAAAGCGCGCACAAACTTGTTCCATACCGACACTTTCTCCTTCGCCGCCTGCTGCGGCTGCCACGAACCCGCCAGCTGCAGCATCCGCTCCCGCGACGCGTTGCCGGCGGGCAGCGTATGCGTTTCGTACAGAAACGCAGCCGCCAGGTACCGTACAGCAAACTGCTGCGCAGCCGACAGCTGCGAAAAATACACTTTTGTGGCCTTGCGCGGAGCCGGCGGGGCCGACGGCGCCGGCACAGACGCGTCCAGCACTACTGCCGGCGGCTCGTTTTTGCGCGGCAGCTGGTGGTGGCGGAACGCGTTCGGCCGCTGCTCCCGCGCCTGTTCCGCGGCTACAATCCGCGGGATGTCGTCCAGCGTCAGCGATTTCTCGTTCCGCAGCAGGTCCGTCGTGCGGTGCAGATGCGCCTGCGAGTCCTTCAGCGACGCTTCCGTCTCGATTTCCAGTTCCGACGCACTGGGCGGGGCCCCCGCGTGCTCCGCATGCTCCGCATGCCCCGCCACGGATTCGCTCGATCGGGAAACAACCCCGCTCCGCTCGACGGCGTCGGCATTGATGATCTCCGACCGGCGGGCCGTCTGCCGCACGGATTTGGAGAGTTTGCGGTCCAGCCGCGTTGACCGCAGCCGCCGAATGTCCGTCAGCGTGCGGCCGTAGCCACTGGAAGTGCGTTCCCGCAGCTCGGGCCGCGCGGCAGCCCCGCCGGAAGCGAGCGGAGTTCCCGATGCGTCGGCTTGCCCCGCCTGCCCCGCACGATGGCGGGACAGCAGCCCCGCCAGCGGCTTCCGGCGGGGCGTCGGCTCGGTTGCTGCGGCGGCTGTTGCCGTTTCCGGCGTGTCGGCCAAGCTATCCACCACCAGTTTGAACCGCGCCAGCGCAGCCTGCATGATGTATGCAAGCTGCTGCAGGGTCGAGACGGCCCGGAAGCCGAGCCGCGCGGCGGGGTCGTGCGGGGCACATGCGGGGCAGTACACGGCCTGCCGGAGCACATTGTACGCCGCTTCCGAAACTGCCGAGGCTCCGATGGCCGCCCCGCACCGCCCACAGTGGAAACACGCCGGATGCCACCGCGGGCCGTCCTCGGCCCCGCCGTACGCCACACAAGCGTCTTCCACCGCTTTGCCGCAGTGCTGGCAGCCGTCGCGGCTCGTCGGCTGGACGGCTATTGCCGCAAACGGGTCTTCCGAGCCGAGCCGATTGTGGTCGGCCACAGTGGCCAGAAACTGCTCGATGGGCCGCGTGTGGTGTTTGGCGCGGTTCCGCTCCAGAGCCGCGCATAAGCCGAAGCGGAGGATCAGTTTCAGGTAGTGGGCCAGCGAAGCTACGAGCGAGAGCAGCTGTTGCATTAGTGCCGGATCGGATGACACGGGGGTTCCGTGGGCGACGGCATTGAGGATAGTGAGGTATTTGATGATGCGGGCCGTCAGGCTGCGCGGCTCTTTTCCTGAAGCGGAAGCGGATGCGGGGGCGGGGGAGGGGGAGGGGGAGGGGGAGGGGCTATGCGGGGAGAGGTTTGTGGGGGAGGACGAGTGGGGAGGGGGTGAAGATTGGGAAGAGGGGTGAGAGGGGGAAGTGGGAGCGGGGTTGGAGGAAGCGGGGTCGGCCGGGGCGGGGTTCGTGGAAGCGGGGTTCCCGGAAGCGGGGTTCCCGGAAGCGGGGACGGGACCGTTATGGACAGCGGTTCCGTTCCCCTTCGCCGAATTGTCTCCAGAGACGCCATCGTTCGGACCGTTTGGCTCGTTTGGGCCGCCCACACGCGGCGTATTAGCAGAAAATGTGCTGGCGGCGTCAGCGGTGCTGTGCTTCTCAGTTGACCCATTTTTGAGGCTTCGGCTTCCGTTTCCGTTTTCTCCGCCGTTTTCGCTATTTATTGCAATTGTGCCATCTGTGCCATTTGTGCCGTTTGTGGCAATTGTGCTATCGGGGCCATTTGTGCCGCTTGTGCCATTTCTGCCATTTGTGCCGCTTCCGCTTCCGCTTCCGCCAATCTCTCCGAGCTGATCGACGGCTCGGAACAAACAGGCAATCTTCAACACAAGCCGGGCAACGCCCCGCAGCCCCTCCTTCACCCGCCCGGCCGCGGCATGCTGCAGCATATCCGACACGTCCGCAGCGGCGTTCTCCTCAAATATACTCAGCACCATCCACACATTCAGAATCATCTGCTCCATCCGCTTCTCGGCCTGGCACAGCTCGGCATCGCCGAAGCGCGCCACATCGCCGTCCCGCATGCCCAAATACGGATATGTGATGCTCACATTCCAGAACTTGTTCACCATATAGCATTCGGGATGCCAGTGCTGGTCCCGCCCGCCTCGGTACACTTCCACAAACTGCTTGAGGATGGAGAAGCGGCATCCCTCGCATTTGGACGCAAACAGGAGGGAGAAATGATAGTGGCAGTACACTTTGCCGTTGTTCTCAAAGAAGGACTCGTTGGGGCGAAACACGCGCGAACAGTAGGAACAGGTGAAATGCTCCAAATGGTATTTGCTACCGAGAGCGGTTATGTGCGGCCCGCGGAGCGCTTTGTTGCAGGCGGCACAAATGAGATCCAGCCGCCGGAAGTAGTCAAACTCGCAGAGCGGAATGGTGCGGGGCTCGGGCCGGCCCGTGGCAGGGTTCGGCTCGGATATCTCCAGCGGGAAGAACTTGCTGGAGCAGGGCTTGCCGCAGTCGTGGCACACAAAACACTCCACGTGATAGGCATGGTCCAGGGCGCGGACAAACTGGCCTTTTATCGGGTTGCCGCATACTTTGCAAATGCGGGGTTTGTGCGGTGCGTGTTGTTTTGAGGGCGAGCGGGCCGGCGACGGCGATTTCGGCCCGCGAGCGCGGGATGCCGAGCCGAGGCTTTCGGGTGGGGACCCCGCAGCGGGGCCTTCGAACGGCGCCGGCTTGGCGGGGCTGTGGAGGCCAGCGGGGGGCATCGGCGGGATGTACGACTGCCAGTCGTAGGTTTTGCGGTGCCGGTTGCGGGGCGGTGTAACGGGCGCTCGGGGGCTCGGCACCGGTGACGGCGCGCCGGGACCGGCCGAGTAGGCCTGACTCATCTCCGAGACCGACTTTGTGGATGCGCGAAATTCCGTTCCGCTGTCAGCATCAACAGATGTGGCGTTGCTTTCACTGTCAGTGTCGCAAGGGCGGCGTTTGCCGGGATATTTCGGGACGGACCGAGGCTCGTTTCGGATTCGTTGGGACGTGCCGCAAACACTCCCTCACACCAACACGCACACTGGGGTCACTTTGTCAATGACGCGACGCGGCCGAGGAGGTATGAGGCGGATGTCGGTTAATTTGTTATATTCTTCCGATGGTTGTTGCCTTTTTGTCTCTTATCGCGTCAGGCCGCTTAGCCGGAGTGTTAGCGTTGTTTCGGAACGGAGCTGATCTTGCCGTAAACACAAAAATGCCACTGGACGTTTGTGTCAGTGAGACGAGTGTGTCTGTGGGGGCAGTCGGGAGACTCAAGAGGTGCAGGAGGGTGCAGGGGGATGCATGAGGGTGCATGAGGGTGCAGGAGGAACACCGATCTGTGGGGATAGAAACAGGGAGTACAGATTCAAATAAAAGGCAAAACAATGACACTCTAATGTTTACAATGTGCTATTTGACAGTATAGCTGATAGAGTAGTATGGGAATTTTGCTATGGGATTTATCTCGATACATTACATTGAAAGAGGATATGACAGACCTGCATCTTCATGCACAGTGACGCACCCCTGAGCAGCCGGCCCGGGCTGCCAAACTTTAAATGCGACTATTCCCTTAACGAGATGGCTTGCAAACGTTGATTTCTACGCGTCGGGCTGAAGCGAGATACGGGGTGAGACGCGAAGTCTGCCAACGCACAATCTGAAACGATCGGAAAAATACCAAAACAGGAAATAAGGCCCGAGATGAGTGATGTTTCAGGTTCGACAAAAGAAGGTGAAACACGGATGATGCGATAAGATAACTGTGTGTGTTGAGTGGGGCACGGGTGCTTGCTCGCGATGAGATGTGATGACATGAACGCTGGTTTGACAATCGTCCTCGGAGTTCGGGTATGAAATATCACTGAAGATATCACTGAAACATGCCTCTTTCATTTGATGCTATGACTCAGCCGTTGAACACACCGGGCTGGATTTCAATGCCCATTTCGCGAGCGCCTTCAATCATTTGCCTCTCTATAATCTCCTCAATTGTCTCAACCTGCTTGTTCAGCAGTGTCTGGTACAACCTGTACAGGTAGAACGCGACATCCGTCAATCCGAGTGTCGTATAAAATAACAAGTCGCCGAAAACGTCCTTGAGGCGCTGAACCCAGCTGATGCCTTTGCGGTGCCGCAGCACGCGGGACGCTTCGAGAGCAAGTATCTTGACTCTATTGACTGGGGAGCCCATCACCTGGTTGCACGATTGCAGAATTCTCATTGTGCGGCCGATAAACATAAGTTCAAGTGGAATCTTCGACGTGTCTCGTAGAAAATTGCGGAACTCGTCTCGAGACTTCTTCTGTCTCTCGTAGGACGACATTTCCGCAA